>JAJOOR010027562.1:0-11032 GCA_036250505.1 Solanum acaule
AAACATTATCTAACAATATGTTGGCAGACTTAACATCCCTATGAATTATAGGCATGGATGCAAATGAATGAAGGTAAGCAAGTGCAGTTGCTGTCTCTGCTGCGATTCTCAAACGGTTTTGCCAAGTTAACCAACCCTCTCCACGTTGGTTGTGAATGTGCTCGTAAAGATTTCCTTCAGAGACACACTCATAAACCAATAAAGGAACTTCATCTTCCAAACAACATCCAAAGAGTCTTACCACGTTCCGATGATTGATTTGAGTTAGAATGACCACCTCATTGATAAATTGGTCAATTTGACTCTCGTCCACAATTCTAGATTTTTTAATGGCAACTATGCGAGTATCACGTAGCACACCTCTATATACAATCCCATTGCCGCCACGACCAAGAATTCTGTCATTGGCATAACTGTTTGTAGCTTTCTTGAGCTCCTCAGCTGTAAATATTCTTGTTGCTTCCACACCACCCTCTTTAGTGGAGATCGTCTGTTTCAATAATAAACCACCATTTTGTTGGAAGAACTTCTCTCTGACTTTAATCAATTTTCTTTTCTTGATACTGAAATAGAGCCAGGTTATCCCAACCACTAGGGAGATAAAGCCGATTCCGATACCTGAATAATTAGGTGGAATTCAACTTTTATTATTCCAAAAACATTCTGTATTATTCAAACATAGTCTGGATTTCAAAAAGAAAAAAGATTGAGTTGATCTTTGTCTTAGATCATAATCATCATAGATACCAAAATTTGTGGTTATGAAAGTTTTCCAAGATATTTACCTAAAGAGAACTTGATCCATGGAAATACAGAGTAGGGAGGAATACAACCACGACCATCATTTTTGCCATCATCGGTATATCCATCAGGACAAGAGCAATTATAACTCCCCGGGATGTTTATGCAGATCCTTTCACACGAATTGGTGCTTGGATCAGCACATTCATCAATATCTGGCAAAACCAAATAAATAGAATACTGTTATATCAAACCACATGAGTTGATCAAATATGCAGCATAAAGGTTTAAAGGTGTCAAATTTGTTCCTATATATATACCTTGGCAGCCTTGATTGAGATAAGGATTGCCATGATAGCCTGTATTACAGCTGCAGCGGTAGCCACCAAGACCGGTATCCGAATCAACACAGTGGCTATTTTCTCTACAAGCATAATCCTCTCTTTTCAGAGCTTGCGCGCAAGTAAGACTCCCGATGGCCCAGTCCAGCACAATGGGCACAGTTGCCTTTAACCTCTCA
The DNA here is from genome assembly GCA_036250505.1 of Solanum acaule. Taxonomy (NCBI): domain Eukaryota; kingdom Viridiplantae; phylum Streptophyta; class Magnoliopsida; order Solanales; family Solanaceae; genus Solanum; species Solanum acaule. The sequence continues at coordinate 1,262 of JAJOOR010027562.1, forward strand.
TAAAAATAATCAACAGTTAGATCATCACCTAGATCTGGCAAGCCCCGGAAATGGAAGCGATCTGCCTCGCCCAGAAATGCATACCCACATGAATTAAATGACCAAACGTCGATATGGTTTCCGATGCTAGACATGGTTGTGTTATAGTATTTCAAGCCCTTAGGAATCTGTTTCTGGCAGCAGCCTTTTCCCATACAGTCTCCTCCGTTCATCACATCCTCTTTGCTTGTACAGCTGACATTGCAGCCATACTCAAAGTTGTTAGGCCCCGAGATGGAACCATAGTCATCGCAACCAACTACAGTAAACCTGTTCAGCGCAGAGAAACTATATGGACTTGATTCTAAAAATGTGATGGAAACCATATCCTGATCGAGCAGAGCTCCGGTGGAGTCATAACATCTCCAACCAAAGTCACTGGAGATGCGCAATTCAGCATCTGAAATGTCGTACACTTCAATATTGTACTTTCCTATAAGGGCTTTCTGAGAACCATTAATATAAATGTTGCAGTCAATTTCGAACCCCGAATCAAAAGCACAGCCTGAGCCAATACCGAATGGGTACGGAACCGTTACATTCCCACACTGCTTAGGGCATCCTGGTTTTGTGACATTGGTACCTCTAGTGATGGTTTGGGCCATAGTTAATTTCAATATTAACACACAGATATAAAAAGCAAGCAAAACCATTTGTTTTGGGTGCATGATTTTGAGTTTCCAAGATGATGCAAACTCAAGATTCTCATATATTAATAAATGCAAAGAGCCAAATACAATTGGGGATTTGGGGTTGCACCCGAAGGTGTGGCCTAATGGTTGAAAGCCATAAAAATCTCATATTCAAATTTCAATGGAGATAAAAAAGAAAGTAGGTGCTTCTTCTCACTTGTCCTAGCCTGGGTGAACAGTTACCTCGTATATGTTGCTGTTGATAGTGGAAGTTGATAAATATCCCGTGGAATTAGTCGAAACACACGAAAAATGGTTCGACCTCAAAGGTCATAATACTAGAGTCAAGTGGGACGACTCTTAAACACTATATAATAAGGATGTAAATAGGGCAGAGTGGATAAACCTTCACCCGTTAAAATTTTTACCTGCCTTGCTCTGCTCTGTTCAGCATTTTTTTTAAAAAATTGTCCTGCCCCATTTATGTTTTCTCTATCTTTTTTAAAAAAAATAAAAAATATTCATTTGTAGTATTCTAATTTCTAAGTAACAAATGTTGACTTTAATTGAAGAAAAAATAAAACCTAACTTGTACATCTTGGCAAGACTTTATAAGAAGCAGTTTTGCCACTATACAACATGAGTTGTGGTGTAGTGGTGGAACTGTTTCACTCTTAATTAGAGATCTTGAGTTTGAGTCCTGAGTATGGAAAAAATCTTGTAGAAAGCGCCACTCCAAAATAGGCCCAGCCGTGCGCGATCCGAATTTAGTCGAGGCTCTAATATGAACTCCAAACATCGAGTGGAAAACACAAAAAAAAAATGTCACTATAATCCTCTAGCGTGTACATAAACTCTCATTGGACGTAGACAGTCTAACCATTTGAACATGTTAGGTCATCAGAAAAGACTGGTTCAAAATTAGCCATGCACACCTCATAATGAGTATTAGGGGTACAAAGGAAAACCGATAAACTGCACTAAATTGATTATTTGAGTTGAATTGAATAATAACAATTGATTAGTGGTTTGATATTGAAAAAAAATGGATCATAATTAGTTTGATTTGGTTTTAACTAAAAAGAATTCAAACCAATCTAACATTATATGTATACAATTGTGATATAATTTACAAATATTTCTTAAACTTTATCAAAAAATTTATCTTAACATATTATTTCATGTTTGAGACAAATTTTTAAATAATTCAATAAGAACTATAGATAGCCCACATATCTTAGTAACTCAAAAAAAAACTCAAATCAATACTAATACTCCAATAATAAAGAAAAAAAGATCAATTCGACACTAAAGGCTAACAATAATATTGGATATATGTTCTAGTTTTACATAGGTCAATTAAATATTTAACCTAATTTTATTTTTGTATTTTAAGATGACTTGATATTTTTAAATTATGATTTATGATCATGGGCATATGAAAGGCCAAACCTACAAAGAAAGAGGGTCAAATCACTAGGCTAATTTAAGCTTACAAAAAGAATGAACAAATGCTTTTCCAAAATCTGTGTGCTTGTAGAAAATTCACTACAAGACTAAAGGTGTGCATAGTTCTCAATTCTCATAGCCTCTCCTGTACATAAAAGATAAAATGCCAAGCTATAGAGCATAGATTCACCTAAGTTTGAGCAGCTACTCTGTGCACTTTTTTCACATGCTTTCTAGAGGCATGATTCGAAATTGACAAGCGACTTGCAAAACGCATCACAAAAGCGACAAAAATGGGAAAACAATACGATGCAACATTATGGCATCATTACTAAGATCACTTCTACACCGCCATGTGCAACAAAGCCACATTACAGAACTGCAACTATCCTCGAGGCTTTGTAGTCACACAGAAACAAGGACTCAATTTTCTTCAAAATATTAGTTAGGGAGAAAAAAGGAAACTTTGTACATCCTTACACCATTGCTTCCAAATTATCAGTTAGTAAATTACTCATTAGTTTGAGACTCGTTATAATTACTTTTAAGAGTTTCACAGTTAAAACCTCAAAGTTTTTTGAGGTATCCTTGATCTGGTCAGCAATTTTTCGCTTGGTCTGCACAGCTGCGTGTATGAAAACAGATGTGCTCAGAACAGCCTGAAAACTTGACTAGAATAAGGAAGAGATATTGGTATATTAGTTACCCATTTTAGATAGATCATCTATTCTCTTCGAGGTAGTCTGCACAGCTGCATGTATGAAAACAGATGTGCTCAGAACAGCCTGAAAACTTGACTAGAACAAGGAAGAGATATTGGTTTATTATTGGAAGAGGTCCTTACGGCAAACCTTTGAAAACTTTGGCTGAGATTAAAAGAAAGATACAGTTAGTGGACATATTTCCAAGACAATCAATCAGTATAATATCTCAGCCTTCATACTAGAGGACATCCCAAAAAGAAAGAAAAAATAGATTTCCCATGGTAGCAGAAGGATCTTTTTCCACTTGTCGTAGGAATAGTTCATCCTTTTAAACAGAGAACTAGTTGCGTTTTTTTTTTTTCTTTTGATAGGTCAGTCACATGAAGTAATTCCAAGCACTCCCTACAAAATTAATTCCTGGCACACAACATCATCATTTTAACTCTGTCAACAATTTTACATCAACCAGGATGTCTACAAGTAGTCAGCAACGTAAGCGAGAAATGGTAATACTTGTAAATACAACTGCCTCCATTGAAGCTGTAACTTGCATAAAAAGCTACAATAGTAATGCAACAACTTCACAGATTATTAATATTTTGTATAACTAAAGCTGCAAGAAATTCTTTTTTATCTTTTCATTTGTTGAAATTGAAATTAGTTGAAGAGCACAAGATGGTACAAACACCAATGTTATCAAAAAATAAAAAAATAGATTTCCCATGGTAGCAGAGAGATCTATTTCCACTTGTCGTAGGAACAGTTTATCCTTTTAAACAGAGAACTAGTCGCGTGTTTTTTTTTCTTTTGATAGGTCAGTCACGTGAAGTAATTCCAAACACTCCCTACAAAATTAGTTCCTGGCACACAACATCATTTTCACTCTATCAACAATTTTATATCAATTAGGAGGTCTACAAGTAGTCAGCAACGCGAGAAGTGGTAATACTTGTAAATACGACTGCCTCTATTGAAGCTATAACTTGCCTAAAAAGCTACAATAGTAATGCAACAACAACTTCATAGTAATATTTTGTGTTACTAAAGCTGCAAGAAATTCCTTTTTATCTTTTCATTTGTTGAAATTGAAATTAGTCGAAGAGCACCCAAGATGGTACAAACACCAATGTTATCAAAAAATAAAACATAACGGAACACACAACTCACTTTGAAGGGAAGAAAATCATTCCCTCAAGCCAGCACAACACAAAAGTGCAACAGATACTAAAAACTTTCTCAATGAAAAAGAAGATAAAATAGAGATTATGTATGGCTGTATGATAATGCTAAATTTCCATCATCTTCACAATCATTACAACCTACAAACCTATAGAGCCATCTTTGGCAAGCTTAAGATGAAATGTACTAAAACCACAACCCCAAACTTGATATAGGATCCTCCAACAACAACAACAACAACCCCCACACTTGATAGGACAATACAAACATGTTGGTGAACTCTCTCAATTCAAAAATTAATGATTGAATTTATGTACCCTCATTGACTGATCAACTTGACGAGTTTTACTCCGTACACCCCTAAATTTTATGTTGGGCTAATTTATGGCCTAAACTGAACCCGCAAACACTGTTAACTACCCTGCCCCCGCCTCATCGTCATCCCTACCTTACTCGATCATTTTGTGATAACTTCAAACTTGAAAAGAGCGAGCTAGATTATAAATTGTTAACTGAAGACAATAACAGAGTATGTTTAGCAAACAGGTTTAACATGTTTCAATCGATTGTATGAATATATTCGAATACACATTTTCCCTTTACAGAAAATACTGAAATATAAATAGATAAGAAAATAAACCAAAAGCAAAGAACAATAGATTACTTGTTGGCGAGTCCATTGACGATCAACTCGTTGGCTACGTAAGAAATAACCCTCTGAAGAAAGTTTCCTCCTCCCGCCATAGCTGATTCCTACAACACTCTTTTCTATAGAAAATATATGGAAGTTATGTTTTTGTTCTGATTTAGGGAACTTGGGGAACAAGGAATCAGCTAAATTAGGTTCCCGAAGCTTCCAGAAATTTGAACTCTAACTTCGAAAATAGACGAGAAGAGATTGTTGGGCTTTCACAGATGGGCTTGGATTCGTAAGCATTTCGCAATCACTTCTTTTGTGCGAAAATTACGACATATATTAGTTAATTAGTCTCATAGCTATAATTTTAGTTAATTATCATTCGCGATTAATATTCAATAATAATTACGTGGGCTAGGATTTTGAGTTTGTATAATTCGAAATTTGTATAATGTAATTTTGTATAATATAATTTGTATATCTGTTTAATGTTCAGATGTTTGTATTTGTATAAATTTGTTATTTCGAGTTTATACAAAAATAGTTCAATTATACAAATGTACCTGTAGTCATTTAAAATTTATTAAATATAAATTTATAAAATGATTCGGATTATATTAAATTTATGAATATATTAGTCCAAATAAATATTATGGATTAATATAATTGAGTTAATTATTTAAATCTAATAAATATAGATTTAATTAAAGCCTGATCCACAAAGCTCATATGTCATGCCACTTAAATCTGATTGGCCGAAGGGAGTCCTCTTCCAATCACAACTCTTCTATTTTAAAACTATAAATAGGGGTCCTCATAATTCGGAAAAGAAAACGAAAAATTCTAAACAAAAAACTAGAGAAAGCTCGTGGATCAAAAGCCACTAATTTCTCTACAAGCTATAAGTTTAAGAATTCAAGAACTCAAGAGTTCAAGAATTCAAGAACTCGAGAGTTCAAGAATTCAAGTGTTCAAGCTTAAGAATTGAAGATTTGAAGAAGTCAAGATCAAGATAAAGTTCAAGTTCAAGAACGATCAAGATCAAGACCACCGGATTCAAGATCAAGCTTGAAGTCCTTGGATTCAAGATAAAGTTCAAGTTCAATATAAAGTCCAAGAAAGATTAAGTTCAAGATCAAGATAAAGTTAAAGTCCAAGTTTATCAAAGATTCAAGAACAAGCTCCAAAGGCCCTTGAATCCAAGATTAAAGTCGAAGAACAAGAACAAAATTCAAGAACAAGCTCAAGAACCCTTGAATTTATATTCGAAAAGGTGAATTCAGAGGAATCGTAGAGATTGTAACACTCGCACTTAGAAATAATAAAACGATTGTTGCGATAATTTTTTCGTTCTTGATTATTGTTTTCTCGACGCGAATTTTATTGTCTACCGTACCAACTGATTTATACAAACTCACCTGCAAATTATATAAACGAGACGGTTTAAACTGTAGCTACAATCCGTAAATATACAAATTATAGCTATGAAACATAATTAAGTTTATCATAGTGACAATTTGTGAAAATTTCCCCTTCTTTTTTCGAGGAAAAATTACCTAATCGGATAAACATATGTTATGTATTTATCAAAAATAAAGAGAGTACCTACTTCAACTCTACCAAGTTTTAGTGTCTTTTTTTTTTTTTTTTAAAAAAGTGTTATATGTTACTTTGTATTTGTTTGCTTGAAACTATATCGGTTTGTTCTGTATTAATGTGTCAATTCATTTTGTATGTGTTGCATTTCTTCTCTATGACGTATAACGGAATCAATACAAGCGAATTGATCTATTAATATAGAGTGAATTATTACACTGATAAAAATCGATCTAAATAAAAAAAAAATTAAATTAAATTGCATATTGCCACATGATAAATTTCACTCTAATCTTTATCAAAAACATATTCTATTGAAGAAGGAATATTTCATTCTTCCTTTCAAGTTTTCTTTTATCTTATTCAAAATTCATAAAGACGTTTTGGAAAGAATAATCCCAAAATAGATTACATTTTACCCTAAATCTAGTATTATAAAAATTAAAGAAAAACTTCCTACACCGATTATTTTTTTAAGCTGGAACGACTCCTATAAAGAGATATAGATATGATAGGAGATATTCTTGCTAGTCTTCACAACAAAATTCAACAATACTATAAAGAGATTAATGAGGTGTCATGCCTTATTATTTTTCGATTATTTGATTTAACTAAAAAAAAACGATTACTAATTTATTAGTATCTGATTATTGGATTAACCGCTTTTAAATGATTTTTTAAAGTTTTCATTGGGCTATTCATTAGATTTTCGATTTTAGTTAATAATTAAGTTGATAATCCAATAAGATTCTACCAAAATTATCATTTTATTCCTAATCATATACTCCCTCCGTCCCATTTTATATGTCACCTTTTTACTTTGCACTTGCATTAACAAATGATGTAACTTTACCCTTCTACCCTTATTTAATATTTTTGGAACTCAAGTTTTCAATCAATGAATATGAATTAATTTATTTTGATTAATTAATTTAACCAATGAACATGAATCATTTACTTAGCTTTTCTAAGTTGGTCAAATGTATATTTTCAAGGCTAATAACTCGCAAGGGTAAAAAAGGAAGAATATGGTAATTTATGCATTGATTTTATGAAATGACAAGTATTATGGATCAACTATTTATAGAAATGGATGACATATAAAATAGGACGAAGGGAGTAATAGTGGATTTAGATATTAAATACAAATCATATTTTCTTTTGCATTTTAAAGTTGTTGACTTATGTAAAGATATGGGACCCGGGCCTAACTCAACCTCAAACGTTAGCTCATAAAGTGAGGTTTGTACAAGTCCAAAAAAGGAGACCGAATTCTCATCCCTATACTGATGTGTGACTTCTTAACTACACTCCCCTGCACGCCCAGACCTCAACTGGAGCGTGAACACTTCTAAATGGGGCTCAACATCGATGAACAACAAATTGGGATGTGCATGACTCTGATACCATGAAAGAATAACTATCTTGAATAGATACATTAACCAAGTACATGAGGTATTTATAATATGTAAATATGATACAAAACACTAAACTATCCTTCTAGCTATACATATATATTTATGAAGTGCTACTACATCCAAGTTTGCTACTTACCCTGGAAGAAAATAAATTTGTTTTAGCAATAGGTTATTAGAGTTTTTTTTCTCTGCTCATAATTTGTGTAACACTTTTATGCACAAAAGCGTGTATATATGAACAAATGAAAACAAGAAAAAAGCAAAAATGAAATAAAATAGAGGAACATTTCCTTATCGTCAAATCGAAAACTTAACATTAAACAGAGACGGAGCCAGGATTTCATGTTAATGGGTTCTAAATTTTTAAAAAGAACAATGATCTTAACCTAAAGTAACAATCATCAAATTAACGAACAAATACAAGTATTTAATTCACTAAAAACGAATAAGAAACAAATAAGGAAAAAAATGAAAAGGGAGAGACAAGAGTACACACCGGAGGCCAGATGTTGGATAGCAGCAATTAGATCAACAATAAAAGTTAGAACTCTAACTTTTGGAGAGAAAAAATTGAGTTGAACTTTTTGAATGTGAGTAGAAATCAATAGTAGTTTCAGAGTACGATACAAATACTATTTTCGTTTCTTCTTTTTTTCATTTAACAATTTTTTGTTTTTTAATTTTTTTTTATATAAACCCACCTATATTTTTAATTAATCCTTACCCATTTTTTATTTTTAAAAAAAATTAATTACGACAAAAATACTATTTCCTTACCGATATTCTATTTTTGAATTATTTTTTTTTATATAAACACGCGTTTAGAAATTAATCCAAAAAAATTGTGTGGCCTACACCAAGTTTCGAACCCACATTCCGCGGGGGTGAGCGATCTCATTGGGTGCACAACAACCACTGGGCCAAACGCTTCAGTGTATTTATGGGTTTGCAGGAAATATATATATACATTGGACTTCATATTTTAATACAAATATAGGATCTACGAAAAAGTCAGTGGGTTCGGCCGAACCCCCTTCCGCTACAGTAACTCCGCCCCTGACATTAAGGACCAAAATGCAATTAGCTGAAAATGAATAACAAATATCATACTGATTTGGTTATCATTTTATCCCGTTGACAAACCAAAAGTCATAAACCAAACTAGTAATACATAAACTGGAACAAACCGACCTATAAACAACCCGGGAAGTCATTTAAATTAATCTAAAAAAATAAATTACTTTCAAAACATTTTGACCAACCAAACATTACTTTGCGTATTGATTCAATGTGGTTACAAGAATTTACCAAAGAATCTCTTTCAGTCTGTTTAGACTTTTTAGCATTACATTTTTTTGTGCTACAAATATGCAAAAAGCAACTGATTCCAAGTATCAGGAACTCCAGGCAAACGCCAATGTATACAATCTGCAAAATGCAATGGATCTGCTCTTTGCTCATTTGTTAACAATTTGCCTTGCAATTCACCATAAATCGACGTATGTGCATCGATTCTGTATTCAGATAGTTGCGTTACATTTAATACTGTAACAGAACTTTCATTCTCCTCATGACACTAGCAACAACATTCATCATCTCTTTATTTGAACCAGTTCCCCAGTGACCCTTCTTCGTTACTGGTCTCGTCTCGTTGAAGCACCTGATCCCGTTTTCGTTCCCCCATTCTTTATTTCTGATAGCAAAAGGTTGTGTGAGTTTAAGTTCTACAGGATTTAACGCGATTTTAATAAGAAATTGACGTGTTTGTTTGTCGTGATGACTTACTTTTGGTGTGAAGGGGACATTGTAGTGAAAAAAACTTTTGTTTTGCTTGGATCAATTGTTGAATCAATCCAATTTGCCCATGTCCTTAATGCTACTCTATAAGAAACTGCTGTTTCTAATTCTTCATAACCTTCTTCTCCGTTTTCAAATTCACCCCATCTGCATTTTTTCAATCAGTTTAAAATTGTAATGTGCGTATCAGTCAACTTTTTTCTTATGTATATAATCTCTCTGTTTCAATTTATTTGTCTTACTTTTCTTTTTTAGTCCGTTTTGAAAAGAATGTTCTGACAGCTCCTTAATTCTAATTTTCCACCTGACATGTTTAAGAC
>JAJOOR010027564.1:0-12315 GCA_036250505.1 Solanum acaule
CCCCGCCCCCAATCTATATTCAGATTTTCAACTACACACTTATACTTCACGGGGGTCCTATTACCCCCTAAATTACTTTAAAATGGAATAAATAACCCCTTAAAACGTGATAACCGGCCGTCTGCCTTGTAGTGAAACACACGCGCTTGACTTGTGTGTTTCACCAATTAATTTTAAATGTTTTTAAAAAGCTTTCTCTCCTTCTCATTCATTCTTTCTTCTTCAATTTTTTTGCGGCCCTAATTTTTTTTTTTTGTGAAAGCTTGATTTGGGGAAAATGTAAGGGAATACATTGGGGGTCTTCTTTTTTTTTTTTTTATCTTCCTCATAAGCTTAATTCGCTGGGCCTCCATCTTTTTCACCATTGTCATATGAGAAATCGTCGTCACCACCTCCATCTCCACCTCCATCTTTATCACCTCCCTAATTTAACAGCAACAATTCAACACCCTAGCATATCTATATCATCTTCATTTATAATATCTCCCAGTTGTTCAAGATTTCCAACTCCATTAGTTTCATCATCTCAATCATTCTCATGATTTTTTTTCCTCCTCTAATTCTTTCTATTTAAGATCTTTATCTGAGTTTTTTAAAAAACTCATTACCTAGCTAATCTATCAATAGGGGATTCAAATCTTTTCTCCCTAACTTCACAACTTGTTGCAGATCTTGTTCCTTCAGTGATTTTTCTTTCAATTTTTTCACTTTCGTTTTACTTGATAAATCAATCATAGCAGATCAGAATTAAATAGTATAAACACTTGAAAAACATGCTTTAATTTGAACACTTTTGTTTTGATATTCCTATTTGATGATTGCTTTAATTTGTCGGAGAAAATTCGATGATGATGGTAGCGGTAGGTTAGGGATGGAAATAGTGGAAGAGTACCCTTGACTCTTGAAATAAATCCAGGTTAAGTGGAAATAGTGAAAGAGTACCCTTGACTCTTGAAATAAACTCAGATCAATTTTTCTCAAATTTAATTCAAAATCTTTGGGAATGATATAAATATATGTAAATTTATCTACTTTATTGGGGTTGATTGATTTTGCAAGAGTACTATATGAGTTCAAAAATTTGTTTGGAATCAACAATAATGAATTCGGTAAAAATGGTGATGGCAACACCGATTTAGAGGTGGTGAATGATGGAGAGATTTGGTTTTATTGTTATGGAGAAGAAAGAAAACAAATAAGAAAAATAAATGATTAAAAGTACATATATTTATTGAAAAGAGATATTAAAAATAAAATTTTAGTAATAGCATTTGATGTGGAAATTTTTTATTATGTATGAGGCATATATATATGACGTGGCAGACATAAAAATAAAAAAAAAGGTGGGGGGACTTAAAGATAGCTGGCGGATGGATCCTAGCCATGTCCACTTGTCAATCAAATGCTGTCTCATACAAGTATGACTTGGTGTACCTCATGCATGATAAAAAATTTCAAGACCCTCTATCTTTCTACTTAGAGCTGTTAATATGGGCTGGCTCACCATATCAGGGCTAACCCATACATGCTTTGCAATTTAACGGATCAAGCTGGGCTAGCCCATTTTTTATGTGGGCCAAAAAATGGTCAGCCCAGCCCACAAGTGTGTGGGCTACAGGCTTTGCCGAGCCAGCCCTCTTTTCTTAAAAGTATATTTTTTAAAAAAATTAAATTAAATTATAATTTAAAAATATTATCATAAAAATCTGTAATATTTCAAACTTTAAACAGATTTTGAGGGTAGACTCCAGTTATTTTTAATACTCTATTTTATTTTTAATTTTTAATTAATTTTTATTTGGCCCACGGGCCGCCTCTATCCATATTTCTTAAGCCTCACAAATCGACAGGCTTATTCAGGCCGGGCTAAAAAGCTCTTTTCTTAAATGGGCTCCAAAAATCGTAGTTCAGCCCTATCAAATTACGGGTTAGGCTAGGGCGGCCCAACGGGCCTAGCTCATATTGACAACTCTATTTCTACTATTCAAAAACCTTTTCTTTATTATTTCTTAGTTCAGTTAATGCTTTATAAATTTATACTCCATTTTTATTATTTTCGTCCACTTTTAATTGTTATAGTTTTCTTTTTAGAGTTGAATTATAAAAAATTTGACTAGTATTTTACAATGTAGTTTTTTTATCATATTTATATACAAAAAATTGCAATTTATAGTATTTTCCGTATAGTTTTTTAATATCTAAATTTTTTATTTAAGATATCGAATTAATGTAATCTAATTTTAACTTTGAAAATTAATTAAATTAACTTGCGCAACAAGACAAATAAAAGTGAACAGAGAGAGTATTTACTTGTCAAGTATTTTTATAATTTGATTTTTTTTTTACTTATTATTTTTGACAAATGAAGGAAGAACAATTTTTTCTATTATACCCTCAATTTGTTAACATTCAGCTAATGTATTTGAAAAATGTAGTGAATAAATATGTTTAAGACTATTAATTAATATGTGTAAAATGTTAAACTCACTATATCAATTATTGTTTTTTTAACAGATGTGTCAAGTTAAAATCTGACAAGTAAAAAAGGACCCATAGAGGGAGTATTTTTTATTTTTCTGTTCAGATATGCCTTATAATTATTTTTGAAAAACAAAAAAACAAAAAATTTGGGGATAGGAGAAGGGGAAATGGGGAAGGGATTATATTACAATATGAAAAATCGAATCGAGAATTCAGATAGTCAATCAATTACGTTAAATTTTACTATTTTCTTACTAAGCATTTTCATTCGTCAAAGCCTCAAATTTAATATTTTTATAGGTCTGTTTGTGAGTTGATTTGTATCAAGTTTTTATTAAAATTTAAATTATAACGTTAAAATTTAAGCAAAAAAATATACTGGAGAATAGCATGAGAAAAAAAAAAGATAAAAGAAAAGATTACAAATGAATGACAAAAAGTGAGAAAGTGAAATGGGTAAATTATGGGACCAACGTGGACAAATGTCAATTAAAGAACCCCTCACTGACACTAATTGTGCCTGTTACAGAATAAAAAATTTCCATTACCGACATAGAATTACGACCTAAAGCCGTCGAAAAATTTGCATTTATATCGGGAACAAAACCCTCATTTCTCAACTCATCCTTGCCGATTTACCTCTTGGGACAGCGAAAGAAAGCCGTTCACGGCGGCACCACCGCTCAGTTTTCCTCCTAATTTTGAGGTTTATTTCTATGAGATTTTTTTGAATAGATCTGGATAAATAACACCATTTTCTTCAAAGATCCGTGTAGAATTCAGCTTTGGTTCAGTTTTCTTCTTCTTTTTGGGTTTTGCTCATATGAAAATATTACCAACTTGAATCCTTATACTCTCTGCTTTGACTGATTAACTTCTGAACTTTCTTTATTGTATTTACTAATGATTTTGGAACTTTGTTAGTTTTATGGGAAAATACATAGATTTCTTTGAACTTGTTTCGAAAAGTCTGTTACACGCTTAAATTATTATGATTATTTATTACACATCTTAACTATTCAAAAGTGAATTTATTACCACTTGACACCTTAACTACTCAAAAGTGAATTTATTACCACCCTGAAACGTGTAACACCAATTTCACATTATGTGGTGTATTATACTTGCTGCCACATCAGCGCTACGTCAGCGTCATGTCATAAATTATAATTTTTTGTTTTCTTTTATTTATTAATTAATTTTTCTTTTGTTAACTAATATTTTACTCTAACTAATCCCTAATTAATTGTTTTAATTCTCTAATAATTATATCTTCTTCATCACTAATTCCACCCATTTTCAATTTTTATTTTATCGGAAAATCATATTCGGCCCCACCTTCACTATTGATTTTGTTCTTCACCTCCACTATATCATCTTCAATTCTTCTTCTTCTTTGGCACCCAACACCAAATATCACCACCACCATTATCAATATCGATTTTTTCTTCTTCATCACCTTTAATTACCTCTTTTAATGTTTGTCACCTGCCACCCATCACCACCAAACTCCTAAAGCTGTTATTACCATCAAAACGAAAAATTGATTAACAACTAAATTTTTTTTAACAAAGTCAAAAAATAATGAAAAAGATAGAATTAATCAATCAATTTTTTCTAGATAGAGAGTAATATGGAGGGGGGTTGGAGATCTCATTTTCTATTTTACTCTCTAAATATAGAGAATAGAGAGTAAAATAGAGGTGAGTTGGAGATGGTCTGAGAAAGATACATCCATGCCAGTCAAAAATGGAGATTCAATCGATGAGCATAACAAGCGAGAAATAATTACTTTGATGAAAATGAAACTAGCAAATATAAAAAATTTAATGATCAATTTAAAACAAGGGAAAAATTAATGTTTTTTTTTTATAATGTTGAACTAACAACTTTATTAAGTAGTATTCTTGAATCAAAAATTACAACGCAAAAAGAAACTGTTGTTTATGGAACTTCTATAACGCTTCCAGTACTAAAAAAGAATGAAGTAAATGTCTCTCTCAAATTATAAGTGTGGAGAGGAGGTGTGGAATTATCCTATTCTGGAGAGGCTCATGCTGCTCGAGCTTTGCCCTCAAAGATTTTGACATCTCTTTCTATCCACAAGGTATGAATGGATTATGCATATACTTATTTTCAGAGCTTTTGCTATTTTGGTCTTCCCCTTTGTGTGTTGCATAATCTATTGAAAGCAGCTGGTCCGAGCAGTTGGCATAACATAGTATAACTACATCCGGTTGAGTAATTAAGTCCACAAACAACTCGTGTAATGACACTCAACAAATATATTATCCCTTATTTCATCTTCCAGCTGGCAAAACACACATTTAGTCACCAATCGATCAACTGTTACCAGTCTACCATGGCATTGCAAATTTGCAACCACATTGTGAATTTTGCGTTGGATCTTGCGTAATTCTGAAACATTAATACTCTCCAATTCATTCTTGGGTTATCTGGCAGTAGTTACAAGTAAATATGGTGGATTAGACATTTGGGCTATGAATTGTGAACTTGTCCCTTAGGTACATTGAACTATCCCAAGGCCATCTCGTCCAAATGCCCCTCAACGTATATTCGAATTCTCAACTACACACTTAATTAATTTTACGGGGGTCTTATCACCCATACACTATTTAAAATTGAAATTATCACCTTATAGTGAAAACTTACAAGATAACAAAAATACAAGATTACAATTGAAAATAAAAATGAAGAAATAAATCTCTTCAGGCTGAGATGCGGATATCTCGCTCTCTTTAAAGAGATTTAAGCCCACTGCAACAAATATTTTCACCAGTCCAGCAGTAGTCCTCTTTGACTTGTCCCCTCCAGGATACAACAGCCTTCACAAAGTATAACTCAACAACTCTGGACAAGAGTTGAGTCCAAAGTTCCACAAAAAAAACATCTCTTTTCAACTAATAAGAACTCTCTTTTTGACAAACTTTATGCACTCTATATTTTCCTTGTATGTTGTCTGTGTCACAAACCAAATGAAGACCACCACTATTTATACTAGAAGAAGTCTTCCTAGCAATGAATATGAAGATAATGGGATAGTAAATAGTGAAGATAATGATCTTAGAAATTACATAGGTTACAAGGTATAATTGAGAAATTAAGAGTGAAATGAAATAAGGGGTATCCAATGCCATCAATGGCTAATTTCTCTAACGGATTGCTGCTCAACTTATTGAAGAATTGGAATGAGCACTAACTCCAAAATAAGATGGAGTAATGCAGCAATGAAGGAGTTCCAACGGCAGCAAATGAAATGCCACCTAACCGTAAGTAAAGGATAGCAAATTAATATTACAAAGAATTAATATTAAAATGCTAACAAAAATAAAAAATCCCCCACTCATTTTAATATTAACTAAGAGAGTATATCAGCTGAAGGAAGACTATCATGCATAATGAAGGTGTGCTCTGCATTGAACCTTCACTTAGTGAAATAGTAACTTTTACTCCAGAGTCGTAATGGTCTCAGACTTGAACTATTACTGCTTAAGGGAAATAAAATATTACTGCTCACACATAATAATCAAGGTGTTGACATGAGCTTTAAAGCCAGCACGTTATGGCCATGTGCTATTCTGGTTTCATGAGTGCTTTTGAAAATAAGCTCAATTCTCATAGGAAGCGACCTACTTCCACACATCACATAGGTGAAATCTGTCGAGAGTACTCATGTAAGCTTAACACTCCACCCATACGGGCTACATATATTCATTAAGAGTTTTATCAACTCAACCTTCACAACTCACTACAGGAAACAATGCGCTCACGTCATAGGGAGGGAAATAAAAAGAGCATTTTTCACAACAAGTCATCATATGATTAGTTTTTCCCTTTGAACTTGGTTATAAGATCTCTAGTCCCCAGGTTGGGTTTCCTCATATATGACTCAAGGATTTGTAGGTTTCAATCCCATCCCCCTCGATGTGCTCCAGACATTTTCTCTCGTTAAGGCTTTAGGATCTGCAAGATTATCACAAGATTTGACATAATCAACATTAATGGTACCATTTGTCAAATACGATCTTACATTACTATGTTTCCTCCGTATAGGTCTGGATTTACCGTTGTAATAACGATTTTGAATTCTACCAATTGCAGCGGTGCTATCACAATAAATTAAAATAAGAGGAATTGGTTTTTCAAAATAAGGAATTTGAATTTGCTTCCTCACTAGCTGAAGCTAAAGCAATTAGTTCAGCCTCCATGGTAGAGTTAGCAATTATAGTTTACTTTTTTTTATCTCCAACAAACAGCACCACCACCTAAAGTAAAGACATAACCAATGGTAGAACAGGAATCACCTGATAAAGTGTTCCAATCTGCATCACAAAAGCCTTCAAGTACAGCAGGATATTTTTTATAGAACAAACCACAATTTTTTGTTCCAATTAAATATCTCATCACTCTTGTTATAGCATGTCAATGTTCATTACCTGGCTTGCTTGTAAACCTGTCAAGTACTCCTACTACATATGCAATATCAGGCCTAGTACAATCAGTCACATACCTCAAACTTCCGATTATGCTAGCATATTCCTTTTGATTTATTACATCATTTTCACTTTCAACAGAAAATAAGTGAACACTTGAATCAAATCGAGTTGCAACATGTTTGCAATCAAGAAAGTTATATTTTTTCAAATTTTTCTCAACATAATGTGACTGGTGAAGGAAAATTCCATCACATGTTCTTGTTATTTTTATTTCAAGAATAACATTTGCCTCACCAAGATCTTTTATATCAAAATGGCTTCTAAGAATATTCTTAGCTTCATCAATAACATTCATGTTAGAGCCAAAGATCAATAAATCATCAACATATATGCAAATAATCACATGTGAATTATTTCAAGACTTATGATATATGCACTTATCACACTCATTTGTTTTAAAACATTTTCAATCATGCAGGAATTAAACTTTTCATGACATTGCTTAGGTGCATGTTTCAAGCCATATAGAGATTTAGTAAGTTTACATACTTTGCTTTCTTGGCCTGCTTCAACAAAAGACTCGGGTTGATCCATATAAATTTCCTCATTTAGGTCTCCATTTAAAAAAGCAGTTTTTACATCCATTTGATGAATTTGCAAATCAAAAATTGCAGTCATAGCAATTAAAAGTCTTATGGATGTAATTCTTGTTACCGGTGAAAAAGTATTAAAAAATTCTAGGCCTTCTAGTTGTTTAAAACCTTTTGCAACTAGCCTAGCCTTGTATTTGTTAATAGATCCATTTGATTTCAACTTTTTTGTTAAGACCCATTTGCAACCAATAGTTTTACAACCCGGTGGTAAATCAACTAATTTCCAAATTTTATTAGAAATTAGTGATTCCATTTCATCATTTACAGCCTCTTTCCAAAATATAGAATCATGTGAAGATAATGTTTCTTTCAAAGTGAGAGGATTATCTTCAACATTAAACACATAAAAATCAGGACCAAAATCTTTTTCTACTCTAGCTCTTTTACTTCTTCTTAACTCAAAATCATTAACTTCTTTATTTTTCAAAGTAGAAGTAGAAGAACTAGGTAGTGACAAAATATTTTGTTCAATCCTTTGACCCACCCCTACTATTTTTAGAATCTAAAGGAAACTTATTTTCATGAAAAATAGCATCACCCGATTCTATCACAATATTATTTTCAAGATTAAAAAATCTATAGGTTGTACTATTTGAAGCATAACCAAGAAAAACACAAGTAGTAACTTTCTTACCCAATTTTGTAATCTTGGGATCCATTAGCCTCACAAAGGCTAGACAATCTCAAACTCTTAAATATCCCAAACTTGGCTTGTAACCTTTCCACAATTCAAAATGTGTCAATTTAGACTTTTTATGAGGCGCACGATTCAACACATAACAAGCAGTTAAAATAGCTTCACCCCAAAATTTTAAAGGTGTATGTGACTCAATAAGCATGACATTAGTCAATTCAACCAAACTTCTATTTTTCCTTTCCGCTACTTCATTAGATGAAGGAGAGTAAGGAGGAGTAGTTTCATGAATTATTCCCAATGATCTAACAAAAGAATTAAACTCATTTGACTCATATTCACGGCCTCTATCACTTCTAATTCTTTTTATTTTTCTTCCAAACTGATTTTCAACCTCATGGAGATAAGTTTTGAAATTTTCAAAAGCATCACTTTTATTTTTCATCAAGTAAACATATGTAAACTTAGAAAAATTATCAATGAATGTGATAAAATATCTATTACCTCTACGAGTTAAAATTCCACCAAGTTCACAAATATCAATGTAGACATTGAAATTTTGTAGGACTCTACAAGATGTGTTCAATTCAAGTTGGGACTCTACTAATTGTGTTCAACTCAAATTAGGATTCTTGGAGGCTACTCAACCCTAAACCCTAGTTTATGTCTATATAAAGGGTACTAAATTCTCTTAAAAGACATCTCTAAAATTCCATAAAGAGATCAAGACCTTGATATATTCCACAAAAGACATGGAATATTCATATAGAGGTCAAATCTAAATCATCCTAGTTCGAGAAATACGCCACTAACGGCCCTCGAATCATAGATAAATCTTAGGAAAGGAGAATCAAGGGAGAAACAGAATTATACCCGCTATCTTGATGAATAAAATTATGTTTCTTCAGATTTTATTTTTGTGGTTTATTTATTTTTCATATGTTTAAAATTTGTTGCAAACAATCAGTATGAACTAATTCTAACAAATCAGATTTTCTTTTAACTTGAAAATGATGCCTTTTAGTGATTTTGGTTTTACTACAAGCCTCACACTTTTCAAAATTCTTTTTAACCATTGGGATTAATCCTAAATTACTCATGATTTCAACATAACGGTCATTAATATGACACAAACGAGCATGCCAAAAATTGGTAGAAGAAAACATGTAAACAGAAGTAGAAGCTTTATTCATTTCAGCATTCAGTTTGAACATCCCATTACATGCATACCCCTTTCCCACAAAAATACCCTTCTTCACTATTACATATTGATCAGATTCAATAATCTGTTTAAAGTCTGCTTTATTAAGAAGAAAACTAGACATCAAATTTTTCCTTATAGAAGGAGTATAAAGTACATCTTTCAAAGTTAATACCCTTCTAGAAGTAAAACACAATTCGACATCTCCCGTTCCAAGCACTTGAGTAGTATGTGAATCACCAAGCATGATGGTTTTGAACTCCTCAAAATAAGTATATTTTTTAAATCAGTCTTTGTCATAACAGACATGACGGCTTGCACCAGAATCAGCCCACCATCCATCAACACTCTCAACCATGTTTATGTCGGTAATTACCGCCACAAAAGGTTCTTCGGTAACATTTGCCTGAGGGTTAGGACCACGTTTCCGGAATCTACAAAATCGAGCAATATGCCCACTCTTGCCATAAACAAAGCACGATCCCTTATTTTGAACTTGTTGATTTTGTGCTCGGTTATTTTCACCATTATTTTTCTTGGGAGGTCTACCATTGTTTTTCTTGAACTTTTTCTTCTTAGGCTTCAAAGAAGTATTTTTGTGAGTTTCAGGAGTAGCATTATTTGAAATAATTAAATTTACCTTCGTTGTGATGTTGTTCTCTTCTGTTTGTAAAAGTGCATCTTGACCTCTTGTCTTTTCTTCCATGCAGATTTTCATTATCAAGATTTCAAGGGAGGTTTTATTTTGTTTGTGGCGCATAGTTTTTTGAAATTCCTTCCAAGAAGGTGGAAGTTTATCCACTATGACACAAACAATAAGGTTATTTCCAAATTTAACCTCCTCCGACCTAAGCTCTCCAACAATCATTATAAAGTCTTGAGCTTGGTCTACCACTGATTTATTGTCCACCATTTGGAAACGAAAAAATCTACTAGCCACATATTTTTTCGCTCCAGCCTCTTCAGTATTATACTTACTCTGCAATGCTTTCCAAACTTTCTTTGCACTAGAGTAAGTTCTATCATAATAATCATAAAAATTATCAGATAGACAATTAAGAATATAATACCGACACTTATAGGAATCACCATCGTACTTTTCCACTTTCTCTAGATGAGAAATAATTTCATCATCATTCATAGAGGTGATGTCTACTTTATTAGGATTCTTCTCAGTTAATACATAAGAAACATTGAGAAGACTTAAGTAGAAAAGTACTTTACCCTTCCATCTCTTAAAATGATTATCATTAAACCAAAATGGCTTGTTAAGGTCTCCCATCTTGACATCCGCGTTATTTTCAATTGTAGCCATATTGAATCTCCTTAAAATTGATAGTGAAAACTTACAAGATAACAAAAATACAAGATTACAATTGAAAATAAAAATGAAGAAATAAATCTCTTCAGGCTGAGGTGCGGATATTTCGCTCTCTTTAAGGAGATTCAAGCTCACTGCTGCAAATGTTTTCACCGGTCCAGCAGTAGTCCTCTTTGACTTGTCCCCTCTAAGATACAACAGCCTTCACAAAGTATAACTCAACAATTCTGGACAAGAGTTGAGTCCAAAGCTCCACAAAAAAGAACATCTCTCTTCAACTAATAAAAACTCTCTTTTTGACAAACTTTATGCATTCTATATTTTCCTTGTATGTTGTCTGTGTCACAAACCAAATGAAGACCACCACTATTTATACTAGAAGAAGTCTTCCTAGCAATGAATATGCAGATAATGAGATAGTAAATAGTGAAGATAATGGTCTTAGGAGTTACATAGGTTACAAGGTATAATGGAGGAATTAAGAGTGAAATGAAATGAGGGGTATCCAATGCCATCAATGGCTAATTTCTCTAACGGATTGCTGCTCAACTTATTGAAGAATTGGAATGAGCACTAACTCCAAAATAAGATGGAGTAATGCAGCAATGAAGGAGTTCCAACGGCAGCAAATGAAATGCCACCTAACCGTTGGAAGGCAACAACCAAAAGTAAGTAAAGGATAGTAAATTAATATTACAAAGAATTAATATTAAAATGCTAACAAAAACCAACATCACCTCTCTAAATGCTTGGTTAGCAATGTGAGTGTATTTCACTCTCTTTGAGGGAAATTTTTATCACGCATGAGGTACGCCAAGTCATTTTGTATGAGATATCATTTGATTGACAAGTGGACATGGCTAGGACCCATCCGCCAGCTATCTTTAAGTCCCCCACCTTTTTTTTATTTTTACGCCTGATGTATTTTTTGTTTCTATTTTTAAAATAAATGTTTTTTTCATTCTTAGCTAATATAATTAGTTTATGTTGTTTCTTTTCTACGTAGTGAATAAATTTTTATGATTATTATATATATTTTTAGTTTATTCTGTTAATATATTTTTTTATAATCGATGTTATTTCTTTATATTGTAATAAATAGTTGTTTGTATTTAATTTTCAGTTTACAAAATTAAGATATAAGTAATTTTTTTAATCCTAACAATTAATTTTTAAAAAAAGTATAAATAAAATTTGTAAAGTCAAAATTATAGTTTTTATGTATGATTTCTTAAGAAACGTGTCAGGAGAGTAGACAAACAAAATATTTATTAAATTTCACCTAGCTTGAATTTTAAGAATGAAAAATATCATATAAATTGATGGAAAGAATATGTATTTATGTAGGTGTTTATGGATGCTTTTTATTTTTGAATTTCAGGAAAATAGTATCAAAACTTATGTAATTGTTTGTCAAGATCATTGATTGTAACGACCCTAAAAATGAACTAGTGAAACTAGAGCCTCACATGTGAGTTTGAGTTGAGAACTTGATGAAATGATGAGAAATGACCGTGACGTCCGGAAACTAGTCATTTGAACTAGTGAGTTGTAAGGGTCAACTTTAA
>JAJOOR010027567.1:0-10792 GCA_036250505.1 Solanum acaule
TGGATTGTCAGCTGTATCTAAATTTTGCTTAATAACATGGGCACTCCTATATGATATATGTTATAATGTATTCATAAGGTAAAATTAGTTGTTAATGTAATATTAGTTATTAATTATTAGTTGGAATCCTAGCTGATAGGGACGTAACCATTAGTTTTTAATTTAATTATGGGAAGTTGAGAGTTTTAGAAACGTAATTAGGGGGCATTCAGTCACTATAACAAGAAATTACCTTATTTAGTGTATTGTAATTATAATTGTATCATTGTATAAAGAAAAAGAATTAAAAAAAATACAAATATACAGCAAGATTAAAAAAATAAAATGTAGTCATTTTTTATAAATAGCATACTTATAGCTATTGAACTTCAATAACCCTACAACTATAGTCATTTTTGTAAGTTGCTCTAAAAAAATAGTTTTGAGATAAAATTTTAGTAATTTGTTTGTTTGCTATGTTGAATTAATTTATCCCACCATTTATATTATATTAATGGGATAAATTATTTCAGAATAATTAATCCTAAAATAATTTGTTGCCAACCAAACCACCATTAGAGTCTAGTTGCGGTCATTTTCATTTTTCAACTAGGTGCTGTTCAGGAAATGCTTACGTACGTAAAAGATCATATTGATTGTGAAAGGCAAAGCTTTCAGATTTGAGAGCACGTCATAGTGCTAAGTCCACCGTAGTTGGTGTTATTTGACCAAAAATGTCACATATATCCGTCTTTCCTCTTTAGAAATAATTAAATTGATGGTATAATATTAAGTTAATATTACTCAGACTCTATATAGTTAAATCCAATATGCTAACAAAAATTAAAATAATACTATATGAAACAATAGCGCGCAATCTTTCCTTCTATTCTTCTGTTATTGTTTTTGCGAAACAAAAGAACGGACAAAGAAGAACCAGTCAATTCTTCTAAGGGTGTGTTAGGTAGTAGGAAGGAAAATGTTTTCCACAGAAAATAATTTCTTAGAAAAAATGTTTTCTTGGAAAATGAGTGGGTCTCTTACTTAGTACTCCCTCTATTTTTTAAAAAAATGGTCTAGTTTGTCTTGACACGAAATTTAAGAAAATAAAGAAAACTTTTGAATCTTGTGGTCCTAAATTAAAGTTATGTCAAATGTATAAAATTGTCCTTTAATCTTGTGGCCTTAAACATGCCACGTGAAAAGCTGAAATTAAAATGTTACCAAAAAAGAAAGAAGTCATTCTTTTTGAAACCGACTAAAAAGAAAATGAGGTCATTCTTTTTTAAACGGAGAGAGTATTTTTTAGTGTTTGGTAAGTAAGCAAGAAAATATTATTTCAAGAACATTTGTATGTTACCTAGTAGAACGTTATGGATACAGATGGAGATGGGGAGTGGGGGTAATTTGGGGGTGGTGGGGGTTGGGATGATCAAGGGGTGAGGGATGAGTGAGAATTGAGTAGGCGGGGAAGAGACAAGAAACTTGAAACATAACTTATGCAACTTGTTTATCCTATTTTCATTAGGGAAGTGACATTGTCCACATTTTTAAGCTGTTTGTTTTCTTAGAAAAATGTTTAGATTAATCAACCAAATAAGAAAATGGGAAAACATTTTCTGTAAAAATGTTTTCCTTCATACGAACTAATTAAGTGTTCACTCTTCAAAATCGGATAGTATTTGCCTAGATATTTTTCAAAATTCAACTAACACACATGAGATATTTTTGTTTCTATCTACACTAATCAGTCACACAGTTAGTCCAAATTGTGTAGCTGACTCAATTTATTTTTTCTTACATGATGTTGATAATTTTTTCATTAATAATGGATGCTTGAAAGCTACGTCCATTAAGTCATGATCACTGGACTATTGACTTCCCACTTTTAAGGTCCTTAATTAAACACCCATTAATTTCATGATGTCCAAGCTGATACACACGAATATTCACTCTCACAAACTAGCACAATCGAATTAATACTCACATATGGCTGTTGTACTTCCTATCCCAGAAACTGGCGCTGCTGAGTTTGCCGTTTGCTTTCACGTTGTTGGGATGGATAGGGGGAATGATATGCCTGAGCATGGCAGCGGTGGTCACCTTTTATTCCTATAATCTTTTGTCTTTAGTATTGGAGCACCATGCTATGCTTGGCAAGCGTCAGCTTCGTTTCAGAGATATGGCTCGTGATATTTTAGGTTCCAATATTCATACTCTGTTGTTTTAATTTATTTTATTTTTAATCGACTTTTCTTTTTAATCTACTTTAAAAACCCATTTCTATCCCTTTTTTGTTAACTCTTTTTTACTCCATTCGTTCCTTTTAATTACTTGTCACAATTTCTTTTTTGATAGTCAAACACTAGAAACTTTGTGACAAAAGTAATTAAATTGATGAATGATAAAACACCCCTACTTCCAATCAGAAAATTGTGAAAATGTGGGAACTTATAAAAAGGGGTGATTAAAAAGAAGGGAAGAGGATCAAAAATACCTTTCGACTTTGATTTATTAGTTGATTATGTCCTTACCGTTAAAACAAAGTTATTCATACCTTTACGTTAAGAAACTTATCAAAATCAGATAAATAAATTGAAATGAAGAAAAAAGTATATTTTATAATTAAAGATTATTATGACCAACTATTCTTAAAAACCAATATATGATATCTTTATAAGTTTGAGCGCATATACTGGAAACAGTATTCTTTTTCAATCATCATAATAGAGAGAGTACAATTTACATACAGCTTGTATATAATATGATATCCCTACGTTGTGGGAGGAAATTAAAAACACAAGTCAAGAAGGAGAAAAAAAAATTCATTAATTTAGTACTCTACTAGTACTAGTAGAGTAATTGAGCAAATGTAACAGGGCCAGGATGGGGCAGGTATTTTGTGGGTCCACTCCAACTAGGCTTATGTTATGGCGCAGTCGTTGCATCAACTCTTCTTGGTGGGCAGAGCCTCAAGGTTAGTCTCATCAAGTAAAAAATGATAACAATTTAATTACAGTAAGATATGTTCTTTTAGCAACAATTATCATTTTTGTAAATGTTCCTAAGTCTATAATGGTATTGGATCTAATGATAATTAATCAATATCACTAAGAATTTTAGCATTAATTATTTATTATTGTGCATATTTATTCAAAATGAGATCACAAAGTTATTGTTGTTTTATTTCATGAGTATTTTTCATCTTCCTTCAGTTCATTTATTTGTTGAGTAGACCAAATGGAAGCATGCAACTGTACCAATTTATCATTATATGTGGAGGGCTAACACTAGTGATGGCACAATTGCCATCCTTCCATTCCCTAAGGCATATCAATCTTGTCTCCTTGATTCTCTGTCTTATTTATTGTGCTTGCACAACTGCAGGATCCATTCACATTGGTAATTATATATTTCCATCTCTTAATTAAAAAAAACCTATAATTAATTAATTCAATTAAATTCTGTTCTAATTGATTGATTAACCTTTAGTTGCGGCTTCCATGAATGAGAAATACAAGAACTCAATTGAAGAAGATGAAACAGTACGAAGAGATGAAGAAGAATAAAAAGATGACTTCTTATTGAGAGTAGCTAGTATCTTGTCTTCTATGTAATTACAGTACAAGTACAGCATATATAATGCAGGATTAGTGAAGGGATTAATCAACTAACTTTCAAACTACTTTTTGGATAGGTGGTTAGTAACTAACTTTTCAGTTAGTTATTTTGGTTACCAACTTTTCACTACCAACTAACTTTTCAATACCAAGTTCTTTCATAAGTCCAAGAAACTACACTAGTTCTGAAGTTGCGGATGCCATGCTTCTGTATTGTGCATCTACAGAACTTCTAGATACAGTAGACTGCTTATTTGATTTCCAAGTGACTAAAGAATCACCATACTTGATAAGATATCTTGTTACACTTCCTTGAATGGGGGAAATACGCCCAATCTGAGTCACAGTATACAATGACTATATTCTTCTGATTGCTCGATAATAAACTCATTTGTCCAGATGATCCTTTCACATTTTTCACTAGTCTTAAAGCAGCTTCCATGTGAGATTTCATAGGTTGTTGGAGAAATTGACTTAGAGTTTGTACTCTATATATTATTTCATGTCTTGTTGTATTCAAATATAAAAGTTTGCCAATTAATCTTTGATACATTGCTTGATCAGTTGGTGGATCTTTGCCTGATATATTAGTGTGTTCACTAAACTACCTTGTGGTCAACTTGACATTGATGTTTAATGGTGTTGCAACAGGTTTAGCACCTCCAAATCCAACTTCAGATATGACCTCTAAAGTTTATTTCCTTTGGTGCGTCACAATTTCTTCCTTTGACTTTGCAAACTCAAAACAAGGAAATATTTCAACTCACCTAGATTCTTCATTTTGAATGTTTATTTCAACTTCCCTTTGGTTTCCTCAATCATTTCCAAACTGTCCCAGTAATTAGCATATCATCCACATAAGTAAGAACCATGGATATGCCTTTAGATGTTTTCTGAATAAACAAGGAGTGACTATAGTTACTTTGCCTAAAACCAAACCTTAACATCGCTTCAGTCAACTTGGCATTCTAGAGCCTAGGAGCTTGTTTTAGTCCATATAAGGATTTAACTAGTCTGTAGACTGCGTGTTTCTCCCCCTGGCTCATAAATCCTTGAGATAGTTGCATATAAATCTCTTCAACCAAATCACCTTGTAGAAAATCATTGAAAACATCCATTTGATGTATATGCCACTAATTTTGTGTTGCAGTTGATAGAAACAATTCTCACTGTTTTCATTTTATCAATAGGTGAGAATGTTTCTTTGTAGTCAATACCTTTCTTCTGGTTGTACCCCTAGCAACAAGCCTTGCCTTGCCTTTAGCCTTTCTACCTCTCATGTTGATTTATACTTGACTTTGTAGATCCATTTGCAACCTATGGGTTCTTTCCCAGGAGGCAAAGAAACAATATCTCAAGTGTGGTTGTTATTTAATGTTTCTATCTTAGACTCCATTGCTTCTACTCATCTTAAATCGTTAATAACTTCTGAGTATGTTTTTGGCCCCGTGATAGTAGACATGGTTGTTATACATGCTTGATATTTCCATCATAGATTAGACACTTGTACAGACCATAAGGTGTGTCCTAATGGATATTCAAGGACACAAAGTCCTTCATCCATAATGGTGGTTGAGTTCCTCTTCTTGATTCTCTTTGTTAAGGTTGCACTACTTCTACATGTTCTAGAGGATGACTATAGAAACTTGCTCAGGTTAAAGCATGTCTATAGATGGTTGTGTCTGCACTTATGTATTCTGATGTTGATCAGGAATAGTAGGGGTCTCAGGATGACATGTTGAGTACATACTTGTGGAGTGAGCCAACTATTTGATGTTTCAATTATTGAGGTGGTATCCACGAACATATGCTTGGCAGGGGCATCCCTATTATGAAATAGGAATATCTTCTCATTGAACAACACATCCCTGTTTACAAAGAACACACAATCAGTTAAGTCATAAAATATATCCTTTTTGAAGTTTTGGATATCCCATAAACACAGAAACTCTAGTTTTAAATAAGAGTTTATCATGTTGATTGTCATGTTTTAGCATTATAAGAACCTGCATGTATTCTTTACTTGCTAGGAAAAGAAGTTAAGATAAGAAAAAAGAACTAAGCACATGAATTTGAAACGTTTGTTTCTATCTAAGAATTTGAGACCTGACAGTGATAATCTACCTGAAATCTAAGTTAACAGTTACATTGATGCTACATCTCAGTGCCACAAGGACTTAGGACGATATTTTCAAGATGGACCGAAAGGACTCACGATGTACCTAAAAAAAGTTAGTTGTTTTACCTTACGATTATTTAATTAAAGTTTCACGAAAGCAACTGCATTAATGTTACAACCCAGAACAGGAGTCCACAACCTTAGTTTCATATTCCTATTGATACTAGCTGAGTTTTTAGTTCTAAGCATAAAACAAATCACATATTTTGAGTATTTACTTTCTGCAAGAATTTTGGAAATAAAGATCATTCATTCCAGTTACACATACAAGTAATATTCGATGTCAACCTTGTTAAGTTCTATATTTAAATGAAGATCGTTTTATTCTTCATTGTGAGGTGTAATTTGAGTGTCTCATGCATCTAGTAGTGACTCAACCAACGATACAAACAGATATGAAATCGATAGTATTAATGACAGCAAAATAGTGATAAAGGCATAGTAGAAGTAGGGGTGTACAAAATCAAATTGAAAAGCGAACAAAACCATAAACCAAGTCAAATTGAAAAACAAAAAAAAAAAACAACTAATGCCTTGGTATTAGAAAAAAAACCCGACCATACTTGGGTTGATTTGGTTTTAACTAAAAAAAAGTCAACTCGAGACCAAACAAACCCGACATTTTATATATATATATATATATATATATAATTTTTAAATTTATTTTATACATAAAAGTATTACTTGGATGTAATTTCTAAATATTACTTATACTTTTTCATAAGTCCAATCTTTTAACTTTTTTTTCAATTCTTTTGAGACTTAGAATTTTGAATGGTTCAATAAAGGTTATTGTCCAAAAATATCAATAACTCTAATAAAACTCAATTCAAAATTATAGTAATTCTAACATAAAAAATTAATTCAACATTAAGAATGACAATAATGTTGAATATCTTCTTTAGTTTTACATTGATTTCAACATTTATAATGCATAACCTAATTGTAGTTTTCCTTTAATGTTGAATAATGTAACTAATACTTATTTGAGTGATCATTTTTATTATGACTTATTAATTTGTATTTATTTTATACAATTTTATTATTATTTTTTATTGAATATTTAAGTGTCGTCACATCTCACATTATGTGTTATTTTCTTAAGAAACACCTTAGATAGTTGTAT
Organism: Solanum acaule; assembly: GCA_036250505.1. NCBI lineage: Eukaryota > Viridiplantae > Streptophyta > Magnoliopsida > Solanales > Solanaceae > Solanum > Solanum acaule. Next base: position 6,905 of record JAJOOR010027567.1, read on the forward strand.
TTTGGTTAGACTAAATAAATATTTGGAGCACAAGTTAATTATATGCTTATATGAATTCTTTACCGGAAAAATCCAAAAACCCAAAAAAGTCCGAGCTTTATTAGTTTGGTTTAATTTAAAAATTCAACACAAATAATGATTTGATTTGATATTTGAAAAATTCGAACCAACCCGAAAAAAATTCGAGGTTGAAAACCCTGAAAAAATATGAGTTTTATTAGTTTGATTTGATTTATAAATTTTAAAATTTGATACAAATACTATCCAATATGGGCAAATTTATCTTCAGTGGAATTAATTTTCCTACTTCAATGAAAACGTCCCACATATAATACTACTATAATATATCAGTTGACTAGACCCAATAACAATTACGCTTAAGTATTACTTTGATTTGTTGGAAGCACATAGCATCAGTTGATCAAATCACCACAACTATATAGACTATATATTTAAATTCTATATGCTAACATAAATTAAAATGGCTTTAGTCATTGACGACCTCTTAAAGTTATTCAAATATTTTATTTAAACACTTTAATGGTCCTTTTTTCCTATTAGACACTTCAATTTTAAAAAATAAATATCTATCAAACATTTTTCTGACACTTGATCAAAACAGAAAGTGCATGTAATACATATACATATGATGTGGCAAAATGACAAATCAAATAATAACACGTGACATTTCAATTTAAAATAATTATAAGAATAAATTTTAAATATATACAAATTTATATCTAAATTTTTTTAAAAAAAGATCAACTAAAAAAAGAAAAGGAAATTATACACCCTACCCCCCGCGCCCCCCGCACTGCAGCTCACCTCACCTCCCCTCTCTCTTTCTTCTCTTTCACTAACACGTGTCCACCATTGTTAACTCTCAAAATAAGAAAATTGGAGTTTTAATATGAGTTAATGTCTTTTATGGTCATTCAACTATCAACTCTTTTCTTAGAAAGTCACTTAACTTTGATCTTCAACTTAAAAGTCACTCAACTATGAAATATTTGCATATAAAGTCACTCAACATATTTAATTGTTTTTCTTATTAAAATTTGCTGATGTGGAATTTTTATTTCTAACTAAAATTTTAAGAAATAAATATATATCCATTTAAACCATTTAATGACCCGTTCCACTTGACCCAACCCGCTAAAAATATAATATTGGCCCTCTTAATTTATCTTTATTTTCCAAATTTATTTTCTTTGTTCTCCTTGCGTTTTTTCTTTTCTTTCTTTTTTTGTAAAAAAAATCTCAATTTCAGCCTCTTCTTCCTTCTTTTAGTTAGGGATATCTCAATTTCTGATCACACTAAATTATTCTCTCTTGTCTCCGGGTTCTTTTTTATTTTGGTTATTGTTCATTAGCATTGTTAGCTTTAAATGATTTTAAATGATGTTGTTACTGCGAGTCGTCGTATGAAGGCGAAAGGATAAAAAAAAAACCTATTTCAAGAAAAGCCTCTCGATATTGCGTGAACCTGAACTCGCATTATCCGGCGTTTTTTCATGGATTCTCTCTTAATAAACTCTCAATGTACAACCCTGCATCCTTCTAATAATATTTTAATCACAATCTAATTCCTATTAATTAACTGAGATTTACTAAAAGAAGGAAGAAAAGGCTGAAATTGAGAATTATTTTTTTTTTAAAAAAAAGAAGCAGAGGAGAAAGAATGGGAGACCAGGAAAATAATTTTGGAGAATAAGAGTAAAATAAAAGTGTTAATATTATATTTTAGTGGGTTAGGTCAAGTGGGCGGGTTATTAAATGGTTTAAATTAATATATGTTTATTTCTTAATATTTTAGTTAGAAATAAAAATTTCATGTCAGCAAATTTTAATGAAAAAATCAATTAAATAGGTTGAGTGACTTTCTATGCAAAGATCTCATAGTTGAGTGACTTTCTATGCAAAGATCTCATAGTTGAGTGACTTTTGAGTTGAAAATCAAAATTAAGTGACTTTCTATGAAAAAAGTTAATAGTTGAGTGACCATCAAAGATATTAATTCATTTTAATATATATATATACGAGGTATGAATTTATAATTTTTATCTCTGTCTGTGCTTCTTTTTCATTTTTATTTGAATTGATAGTGTTTTGTTGAAAGATCTGTTCTTCTTTGTTTATTGTGATTTCAGAAAACAAAGTTTCATTTCTATTCGATTGGTGGGGAAGAAGGGGCGTGGGTCGGGGGAGATGAAGAGTGAGAAAATATTTAAATAATGGTCTTCATTTTCTCTGGTAAAGAAGATGTGGATGGTGATCTTCATTTTTTTTTCGGACAAAAAAAGACGTAGATGATGATCTCCATTTTCCGAAAAAGAACTGTGATGATAAAAACAAAAAAAGGAAGAAGGAAAGTTGAAAAAATGCATGGTGGTGTATTATTATGAAGAAATGGTGGCAGAGAAAGAGATTGTTGTTTTTTTAAGAAAAAAATTAAAAAATTAAAAAAGAAAAAGGAAAAATGTAAATATATTAATTTCACGCGTTCAACAAGGAGTGCATTACACTTTTTGTGCCACATTAGCATAAAGCGTCTAAGTGGTTCAAATTCGAGATGATATAATTGTTCAATAGGCACAATTCCTAATTGAGGTGTCTAAGTGAATTATGCAGACAACTTTAAGGGTCAGATACAACTTAAGCCAAATTAAAATAATACTTATATGAAACAATAGCCTGCAATCTTTCCTTCTTTTCTTCTGTTTTTGTTTTTGCGAAACAAAAGATGAGAAAAAGAAGAACGAGTCAATTCTTCTAAGGGCGTGGTAGGTAGGAAGGAAAATGTTTTCTTGGAAAATGAGTGAGTCTTTTACTTAGTATTTTTTAGTGTTTGATAAGTAAGCAAGAAAGAATTATTTCAAGAGCATTTATATGTTATCTTGCAAAACATTATGAATACAGATAGAGATGGAGAGTGGGGTGGGGTTAATTTGGGGGTGGTGGGGGTTGGGATGGTCAAGGGGGGTAAGGGATAGATAATTTAGAAAAAAATTACAATGGTAGAGGCACAATCAACAATAGTTGGGTGATCCTCCATTAATTAGTTGACACTTGCATAATGGTCCACTTCTTTACCTTTTTACCATCTCTCTCCTACTCACCTCTCTTTTCTTTCATTTTTTTCTCCTAATTAATATCTAATTCTCAAAACATTATTAAATAATTAATACATTTGATAAAAAAAAAATATCGATAAATACATTTTCTGTTAAAATATCTTAAACACTTATAAAATTGTTAACATTAAAATAAACTTATTTTTCAGTATATTTAATAGAATCAAATTAACTCAAAATACAAACTAATTTACTTTAGCATATAAATTGATTTGATAAGATTATTTTGATTTTTGATCTTATTTTGAAATTACACATACTTTTTCTTTCACCATAATCATATTTAAATATAAGAATGACAACAGGATAGAACAGGACAGGGAGTGGCAGACTCATAAACGTTTTTAAAAAAATTATACAGGTGAGGCGGGTCACAGAACAAAATTTAAGTCTTTTGAATTAAAACTTATCATACTTAATTTATTTTCAAGAATCAATCGGTTCCATATAATTTTAAACTAACTACTCATTATATTATTATTATTATTATTATTATTATTATTATTATTATTATTATTATTATTATTATTATTATTATTATTATATCATTCAGCCTTAATATTATTAGAATTCATTTTTCATGTCTTTACGTACATTCAGTTATAATATATATTTCCCAACGTTTTTCTATTAAGTATTTTAAAAATTATAACTTAAATTAAAGAAAAATAACGGATACTCTCTATTAAGAGAATGACTATAAATATATGAACTAAAAACATAATTAAAATAACAATGACTATAAATATATGAA
>JAJOOR010027570.1:0-12773 GCA_036250505.1 Solanum acaule
TACTATTTGTATATATAATTACAAAATCTTAATTAAGATAATTGTTATTGATTTCTAAAAAGACAAATGTGGCTACAATTTCTAATTTTATGTCAAGGTATATATTTTTCCTTTGACTAATTAATGAAACATATACTTGATAAGTCTACATTGGTTGAAATCACGTTAATTTTATGAGGTTAAAGTCAATTTAATTATGATCTTGGTTTAAGTGAAACACAACTTGGAATTAATTTATATCATTTTCATTAATCAGTAGTGTCCAACAATTAATGAACTTGTCAATGGTGACCAAGTGGAGAAGTATTTAGGTTATAATATAAATATTTTTACACTAATATAATTGTGTAAATATTTTTTACATCGCCAGTACGTTGTGAAAAAAAAGTATGGAGTGGAGAGATAGACAAAGCACAAATAATAGAGAAAGAAAATACCTATTAATTACGCTAATAATAAACTATTTAAGAGATTTGGTAAACAGAAACAAGGAATGACTTTCATAAAGTTATTGCAGATGTGTTAAGCCAATAATATAGGTATAAAAAATATAGTATTATTTTTTATAATAAGAGTGCAACTTGGATACTGATATCTTTGAATGTTCAAAGAATATTACTATATTTTTGTTTCTAGATTACGAAATCACACATGCCCTCCCCCCTCTTACTAATCATGGAAGATTGTCAATGAATATAATCTTGTAACGTTTAATTTTTTGTTTCAGATAGAGACATGCGAATGAAAAAAAAATGTACTAATTATAAGAAATATATATTGTTTTTCTCCTTTAACATATCTTACACAATGCGATTCTGAATTAATTTGAAAGCGGATATTATATAAACCAAGTGGAGAATATAAAAAAGTACTACAAATTAGGGTTAAATTATCTCAACTTGCTATATACCACTTTGCCCTATCTTTGGATTACACAAGAAGAAGATTAGATTACATATATACAACTAAAATATTTTAGGATAAAAAACTATTAGTATTATATGTGCAACAAACTATACAAATGCACAGGGACGGCTCAACCTAATTCGAGGCCTAAAGCGAAAATTTCAATTCGAGGCCTAAAATATAAACAAACTTCGTATATATATTTATTCAAATTTTATTTCTATAAGTAATAAGTTGACAAATATTGAATAAAGATAAGAGTTAGAACCATAGAATCTCAAGAAGTTGATGACTTGGTATACCTCATTTTAATATGTTTGACGTAATGCTTGAAACCAAAATTTAAAAACAAATAAAAAAGAATTTATAATGCATTTTGTTCAACACTTTTTAACAAAGTACAAAGAATGTTCAAGTAGGTAAAATAATATATTTTTAAAATATATACTTTTAATCATAAATAATCAATTTTTTCTATAAAATTTTTAACACGTAATTTATTCTTGATAAAAATTTAAGTAGGGCCTAAGGCGTAAGCCTTATCTTATAAAGCATAGAGCCGCCCCTGCAAATGCAGACAATTTTTTAGTTTAGTCCTCAGTATATGCACTTTGGATTATTATTATTTTCGAGTGATATGTAAATAATTGTGACAGCATTAAATTTCAAGTCATCAAAGCCAAAAATTCATATTAAAGAATTTTAATAAATATTAAAATTTAAAATGTCATATATAATTAAGATTTGAACTTGTGACATAAAATGACTATTTGAATTTTTTTACGACTATATATACTAGATTTCCTCTAAATTTGAAAATTCAACAACTTCTATATATGTTTAACGAAAATAACTTCACTTTTTTCTCAATTTGCAAAAGTGAATACTTCCTCCATTTAAAAAAGAATGACCTCCTTTTCTTTTTAGTTTGTTTAAAAAAGAATGACCTCTTTCCTTTTTTGATAACATTTTAATTTCAGCTTTAATTTCCACGTAGCATGTTTAAAGCCACAAGATTGAAGGACATTTTAGTACACTTGACATAATTTTAATTTAAGACCACAAGATTCAAAAGTCTTCTTTATTTTCTAAAACTCTGTGCCAAGTCAAACCAGGTCACTCTTTTTGAAAAAACGGAGGGAGTATAATTTTTCAACTAACTTCCCTCTTATTTGCATGTTTTGCCCTTGTATATGCACTGACAATGTAAGAATTTTTTACTTAATTGGTTACTTATAACTAGTACTAATTATATATGGTCTCTACATTTTTATTTGAATAAACTATACATAATTATATTAATCTTATCAAAGAAAAATATTCTTCTTATAAAGCCAAAGAAAATTACAATCCTATCCCTCATGAAACCTATATTTGCTCTTCATTTTGAACCCTATAGATGTTTTTGGGATTAGAGAAAACACTGCCCCTCATTTAGAGGGCACCCCATTTATGACCAACAAGAAATAGAGAGAGAGAAGGGTGGGTGGGTGGGTGGGGGTATCTAGGGGGTGGGGGCTGAAAAAACTTGAGTTAAAATTTCATATAAATCTTCACCTTATGCTTTGGGAAAAATGATTCCTCTTCATATACTTTTTTTGGGACCTTTCCTCTTCTTCTTCAAACAACTTAATATTAGTCTTTTTAATTTCTAGTACTAACACCTTCATGCATGAACTTTTAGTATAGAAAAAATAATTAATTCTCCTTTTTTTATAATTTTATCTAAGTTTTTTATTATTTTGATGGCTTCTTCAATGAACAATTGGCTTGGATTTTCACTTTCACCACATGAAGAAGTACTCGCATCACAACAAAGTTCACATCAAGAATGTTTTGATCTAATGACTTCTCATCATCAACATCATGATCAATCAACAGTAGTACTTCCTTCTTTAAATGTTGTACCTCATGATAATACCCCTTTTGGTATTTTTGAAGCTTTCAATAGAAATCATCATCAATCACAAGGTGAGTAAGTCATGATATTAATTGATTGTTTCATTTTTCTTTAATTGTTTTGGGACATTTCTTGAACTATAAACCCTATATGACGGTCGTGGTCGTCTTGAACTTTGACTCTCAGTTGGTAAGGCTCATGTCAATGAGGAAATACTAAAAACCCTAACTCATCAACAAAAAGGAGAAAATATTAAGAATATTGATGGTGTTTTTGTTTCAAAAATATGGTTTTGAATCAATGAAAAAAATAGTACGGTGCACTAAGCTTTCACTATTTTTTTTCCCCTTCTTATGACATAGAGATACATATATATGACCAGTCAGAGATTCATTAGGCAATAAGTGTCAAAAACATGACTTTTTGAAGTTGAATATTCCTACTAACTTATTTCTTGTTGGTGGATGTTTTCCATTTTCCTTTTAAGTAATTATACGATGTACTAAAGTTTTTGCTATATCTGATGTTGATTTTGTTTTGTGATCCTACTTGCTTTCATTAACATGACTTTTTAAGTAAATTCCAAGTTGTTCTTATTAGTGAATATTTTTCAATTTTTTTAAAAAAAATAATTCAACCCTTTTGGCTATGTTTGAGATTTTTTTGTTTTTTGTATGTAGATTGGAACTCTCATGATACAAACTACAAGACTACATCAAATATGTCTATGTTAATGGGAAATTCATGCAATAGTCAACATCTTGAAAATACTCAAGAACCACCAAAGCTAGAGAACTTTCTTGGTATTGGTGAACAAAAGCTTCAACAAGTCCGCAGTAACAATAACAATAGTAACAACGACTACAATATCTATTGTAGTACCCCTAATAATATTAGCGAAAATAACGCTAATAATATTATAGGGCTTTCAATGATCAAGAATTGGTTGAGAAACAACCCTAACTCCACTACCACCACCACTACTACCCCGTCATTATTACAAGATGATAAGAAGGAGAGCGATGTTGTGGGGGTAGCCGGTGGTGGTAGTAGTGGTACTAATGCACAATCGTTGTCACTTTCTATGAGCACGGGTGGAGATGGAGGTGGAGGTGGAGGTGGAGAGAATAGTTGTTCGTCCGAAAATAACAAACAAGAGATTGTGAATGGAAATAATGGTTGTACTATTGATGGACAAATAAGTGGTGCAATTGTAGCACCAAAGAAATCTATTGATACTTTTGGCCAAAGAACTTCTATCTATCGCGGTGTTACAAGGTAAGATACAATTGTTTAATTTCATCCCTTTTCAAGTCATTTATCATAATAGAGTGAAGGATGTTCATTTGAACAATATAGAAAATTAAATTGTTTTGTGTGTATTTATAGGCATAGGTGGACTGGGAGATATGAGGCACATTTGTGGGATAATAGTTGTAGAAGAGAGGGACAAACTAGAAAAGGAAGGCAAGGTATGTTTATTATATTTCATTTAATTTGTCTCCCACTAAATATATTATATTTATTTTTTCATTCATTTTATATATTTTCAAAATACTAAACTTGGATGTGTCTTAATTATTCATTTTTTTTCTTATTCTATTTCATGGTGTGATGGATGGACTCAACATTTGTAAACTTGTTGCAGTTTATTTGGGTAAGTAATAGATTAATTACTTCCTTCTAACTATTATCTTGGTAAATATTATTTAGATGACATGATAGTTATATTGACACTACATTACTAAAATACATTATGAACTTCGTTGTCAGTGTATTTTGCTCGTAGTTAACAAAAAATTATCGTTAATTCATTGCTAAGTAAGATTAGCGATGAATTTTGTTGTTTGGCTATAAAATTTATCTGCTGTTAAATCGAGTTTTTTTAGTAGCGAATAGCTGATTTATTTTTCATTTAACTGTTTTTATAGGAGGATATGATAAAGAAGAAAAAGCAGCTCGTGCTTATGATTTAGCTGCACTTAAGTATTGGGGTCCCACAACTACCACTAATTTCCCAGTAAGTACATTTAAATTTTCTTAATTTTTTTTCTTCAATTTCATAGGAATTTTGTCTAGGTAGTGGGAGGACATTTAGTAATGCCAGCAACATAGTGAGTACTGGCTTAGACATTTCGTAAAATCGTACTAATTTATGAAAGAATCTGATAGATGAGTAGGCTTTTTTATTCGGTATAACCTATATAGGGTTTTGCTCGCTTTCTTTTGGCTATTAGTGGCTAATGCATTAGTCGATATTTCTACATGCTTCTCCTACTTAAAAACTCATATATAAGTCACCTAATGTTATGTTGTTTGTAACGCTTTGGTTAAGCAGTTTAAGTTAATAGAAAGATTCAGTTAGTGAAAGTTCTTTTCAACTCAATCAATATCAATAAAATATCATGATTGCTTAGATTTGAAAGAGTTTAACAAAAGTCATTTCACTTATTTCGTACGTAAATATTTTATTTTTTGTGAAAATTTTCAGATTAGCAGCTATGAGAAAGAGCTTGAAGAAATGAAGCATATGACTAGGCAGGAATATGTTGCATCTTTAAGAAGGTACATTTTTTAATTTTTATTACATTAAAATTAAGAAAAAAATATATTATTAAACTTTTCAAGAGAATATAAGAGATAAAAATGTAATATTTATATTTTATGGTCCTTAATATAGGAAGAGCAGTGGTTTCTCTCGTGGTGCATCGATTTATCGAGGTGTTACAAGGTACGATACAATTAATTTCATGTCATTCATATTATAGTACTCCCGACTCCTAAGGTAATGAGGGGTTTGACTTCAATCCTATTTGTCTATAATATCATTCGAATAATCTTTTTTCTTTTACGAATTCATGTGTTTCATATGATAACTCGTAATTATGTGTATCATATATTAACTTTAAGGACTAGAATCAAACTTTTAAACTCGAATTATTTTTTTCGATAGTGTTAATAAATTTATTTAGGTTTGTAATTATTTTTTATATAATATAATAGGCACCATCAGCATGGAAGATGGCAAGCAAGAATTGGTAGAGTTGCTGGAAACAAGGATCTTTATCTTGGCACCTTTAGTAAGTGCTCCTAATTATTTCCCTAAAATCATTTTATTAGCGCGAGCTGAGTTAAATTTGAAAGGGTCAAAATATATCAGATTAATACAAGATCGTATAATTTGATCCAATCGAAGTTTGCTGGAGTCAGAACGAGTTAAATAATATGTCATAACTCAATCTGCCTAGCACATGACTCAAATATCCCCATATTTGATTTTGCATGTATTGATTTATTTGGGCTATATTTTGACCCAATAATTTAATAGGTCATCTAGAATATTGAAGAAAGTACTCAACAAACGAGCTAGTCATAATTCAATTCGTTTAAACTTCGATATATTAAGTGTTATTTCCACCTAACTAATTTTTTATTTTTTTTAGGTACACAAGAAGAAGCTGCTGAGGCTTATGACATTGCAGCAATCAAATTCCGTGGACTAAATGCCGTGACCAATTTTGAAATTAATCGATACGACGTTAAAAGCATACTAGAAAGCAGCACGTTGCCCATTGGAGGGGCTGCTAAACGCCTCAAGGACGTTGAGCAAGCTGAAATCGCGTTGAATTATCAAAGAGCAAGTCAAGAAAATATCGGGACTACTCATCTCATGAATGGTTCAATGAGTACCTATGGCGCGGGACATTGTTGGCCTAACATCACTCTTCAACAAGCTCAACCTTTAAGCGCGATGCAATATAATAACCCTTATAATAGTCAACAAAGGTTGTGGTGCAAGCAGGAAGTACAAGATCATGATTTGACTAGTCAAAATTTTCAAGATTTTCATTCGCTTCAATTGGGAAACGCGCACAATTATCTAATGGGATTGGATAATTCTTCTTCATCGTCAATGGAACAAAATAATGTTACGTATCATCAAGGTGTTGGATATGCAAGTAATAATAATAATCATCATGGTGGTGGTGGATTTGTGTTGCCACAATTGAATGGATCATCATATGGTGGAGAGAATGATAATGAAGTGAAGCAATTACAACTTGGTACTCATGAGAACATATTTGGTAATTACTACCATTCACAACCAACAACATCTAACGACTCTGTCAAGGTCAGTAATACTCTATATGATCATCAAGAATCTGCATACAACAATAATAATTGGATGTCAACTGCTGTTCCTATGGCTCTTGCTTCGAGGACTAGCACCATGGCGGTTTGCCACGGTGCGGCACCCACTTTCACTATGTGGAATGACTCATAGACCTCTCATGATCATCACAAATCTAGCTAGTAAGGGATGTATATATAACTAATCTCTAATCTTTTTTTTTTTTTTGGGAAAATCAACTTTAGAAAGAAGGTTTTATTTTTTTGGTTTTTTTTTTTTAAAAATTGGTTGGTTTAATGAAAATGGTAATTTTGTTGATAGGATTTGAAGAATGAAGTTCATGTATAGTCTATGTTATTGGCTATAATTTTGGGAACTTCATTCTTATAGATCCTCGGAAAGTAAATGCTTTGTAATTTTGGATAATATAGTACAATGCAGATAATTAATTTATGGCAATTTTCTAATTGTTGTGTATGTATATTTTCTATATAATTAAGCAATCGTGTAGTTTCTTATTTTTGATCGATCATGTATGTATGCATATTATTGTTTGTTGATCCATTTGTCTTGTATCTTATTATTTTGTTATCGTATGTTCTTGCTTTCGTACATCGATATCTTCACTCTTTTGAGTTGAGAGTTTTTTTAGAAATAATCTCTCTACCCTACAAAGGTACATAGATGTGAGATATGCATGCATACATCGATCCTGCCCTCCTCATACTCTACTAGTGAGAATATATTGAGTATATTTCTCTTCACATGACTTTTGGCTAAAGAGATTCTTGATTTTATATTGCAGAAGAAATAGCGTATTTGTTAATATATGAAAATTTTATGCCAAGATTTATTTATTTTTACCTAATATCATTATCCAAACCTTTGAGGGGATATAATGGGATTAAAGTTCACAAATAGCCAATTTTTAGTTCATGTAATTGAAAAAATAATTGTATGTATTTCATTTGTAAAATTTGAAACTTGATTAACAACGGTTATTTTTCAAAAATAAGTTCGACGAGTGATCGATCAGTGGGAGAAATTCCTATAAATATGATTTTCCTTGTTGGTTGAGGACTTGAGGTATATGTACGTAGTTCTCATTTTGACGTTGTCATTTAACTTCACAAGATAGGGCTGTAAGGGTAAGGTTGTATACACACCACCCTCTCCAGATCTCATTTATGAGATTTTATACATTGAATATATTGTTGACATTGTCATTTAACTTGTGTTTATTTTTAAAAAGACTTCTTATATGTGTACTCACTTTGGAACAACAAAATACATACCGTTTATGATGTTTCATATAGCTGAAGTCAGTCATTTTTTTAATCTAATTTCATTCATTTTTGTTTAAAGTTCATATATGGTTTGAAGTCGAGCCAAAATGAATATAATCATTTTTATCTAAATTCATACATAAATACATGAATATCATACGTAACTTCAAACATTTTTTCAAACCTAACTTTATATGTTAAATTTTTAAAAAGGTGAGTACAAATTAAATATTGATGTAGGCCCATTTCTGTGTCCATAGTAGATCCATTACACTACTTTTATCCGACCCATTTCTCTGTCCATTGTAGGCCCATTAAGCCACATTTTGTTTGGGCCTATACTACTATGATCTGACCCATTTCTCTGTCTATAGTAAGCCCATTACTCTGCATTTCATTTCGGCCTATACTACTTTGACCCAACCCATTTCTCATAGTAGGCCCATTTCATTTGAGCCTAGGGAAAAATTACCTAAATACACAACTTATTTTACCATATTCTCTAAGATTCTCTAGCGTTTGAAAAAATTACAAAAATCTCTACTTTCTCCTATTCTCGAATACATCACTTCGATGTATCCATCAGATACACCACTTAACACATTGTATCGAGAGGTTGAGTGATGTATTCTAAACCAAGACGCTATGTATCGGGATGTATCCGAAATCAGAACGCTGTGTATCAGGATGTTTTGGGATGTATCTGGATTCCACCAAATTTAAGAAATTTTGTAATTTGAAAAGAGTAGGAATAAGATGTACTCCTTCAAGTTCTACTGCACCCTTTGGTCAAGTAAACCAACCTTATAGAAAAACGGAAATCTTTTACACCGATGTATCATACTCTCTTGACCAGGTCATCGTAAGAAAATACAGAAAAAACTTTCCAAAGTGAGAGAAGGAAGGAAGACGCGCTACAACTAACATAACAGCCAGCTAAAAAACGTTAGCTAGCTTAGCACACAATGTCTTTCTCTGATTTGGGCTTACTTCTTTAAGCTCCACCCAACCTATACAAGGTGTTGCTCGCTTTCTCTCAGCCCCTAGTGGCTTATGTAGTGGTCGACATTCATACGTGCTCCTCCTTGCCCCCCTACTTAAGAACTCAAAGGTCACTTTTGGATGTTGTCGTGACGCTTCAGTTACAAAGGTTATCACGGTCTAGGTTTATGGATGGATTCAGTCAGCGAAAATCCCACAACCTCAATCAACATCAACAAGATGTATTAGCTCTTTTTTTTTTTTATGACAACGGATATATTAGCTCTTAACACTATGAGATCTGTATAAAATTTCCATTACTGTGATCCGACCCATTTCTTTGTCCATAGTAGGCCCATTACACTACTCTTCACTTGGGCCTATACTACCTTGACCCGAACCGACCCGACTTGACCCGTTTCTCTGTCCACTCTCCGATCTCTCTGTACCTTAGACCAACAAGAGGAAGAAGAACCAAAGAAGAAGAAGAAGAAAAGGAGAAATGGGTATTTTAAAACTATGTATTTTCTCCTTAATCTTGCTGAAATTTCATTACATTTCAGCTGAATTCTTCAAAAGAGATGTAATAGAATTGGAAAAAGGACCGGAAGATGTAGTTTGGGTGGTTCAGTTATCTGATCTCCATTTCAGTGTTCATCATCCTGAACGTGCTCTTAGCTTCGAAAAAATTGTGGGTCCTGCTCTTTCTATGATCAATCCTTCATTAGTCTTCATTACTGGTGATCTTACTGGTAATAATCTACTTTTTTTTTTTGCTTCAAAGTTTTGTTATATTATTGAATTTTTTTTAATCTTACTTTCTATTGGGTTTGTGGGGTTCTTTGAAAAGAAGTTTTTGATGATGGAAAATGGTTATGGAGGGATTTTAGTGAAAAATTAAGGAAAAGGGGGAACTAAAAATTTTTTTTTTTTTTTTTGTTTCTAGGAAATGTTGGGTTGAGAAATTTGATTGGTGGATTTCTTTAAGCTCATGTTTGGTTATAGATTTTGAAAATTTTGGTTTTTGAAGTTGTGTTTGGACATGTATTTACTTGGAAAATTTACAGTTTTGCGAGTAGAATCTAATTATAATATTTGAAGTCGATCAAATTTCATGGTCAAACGGATATTGAAGATAGATTTTCAAAATCTATAGTCGAACACTAGCTTATAAAACAATTTTGTTGATGATGGATGCATTTTAGTGGAAAATTAAGGGAAGGAGGTTTCAAAAATATGTTCTTTTTGTTTCTTGAAACTATTGGGTTGAGAAAATGAGGTTGGTGGGATTTGATTGGGAGTTGGAGCGGACGTTAAAATGTTACACAGTTTCTGGGAGAAAAGGATGAATTTTTATCAATGTGAAGTAAAGAAATAAGAAAATTGACTGAAGAATACAAAAAAGTAGAGAAACATAGTTGCTGCATGGTTCTTTTGTTGTTGAAGGACCACAGATTATCTCATTAGTGAAGGCTATACTCTATAGTGTCCATGTGATGCTCAGTTTTACAAGGGAGTAATGTTTTCAAGATGTGATCATACATGACTATGGTGTAGTTGCAAAAGTAGCTTGGTTTTGTTTTATCTCCTTTGTATCGGGTACTATGTCAACTATCACACAAGGTAATTTTAGAATTTAGGATGAAGTTCTGCAACAGCTATATTTTAATTATTCTTGGTTCAAGTTTGATTCATGATCGAGATCAGTGACTACTATTTAGAGTTTCTGAACTGTTGTTTAAGGTATATCTCTGATGTTTTCGTATCAATGTATTACATTTCTATTGTAAAGTGGTTTTCCACAAGTTGATTGCTATACATATTTGAATAAAGTATTTGTCAAAGCTTAAGATATTTCAATGATCTTTGCTAATTTCAATTGTCACCAGATGGAAAGAGCAAGGATTTACTAACAATGAAGCAAGATGAAGAGGAGTGGTTGGAATACCAGAAAGTCCTGGACAATGTCATTAAAAAGAGTGGACTGAAGAAAAATGTGTTTTATGATCTCCGAGGAAATCATGATATTTTTGGTGTACCAGCCATTGGTGGTTCATTTGATTTTTACTCGAAGTATAGCATTAACGGGCAGCTAAAACGAAGTGGACTGGTCAATAGTGTCACTATTCAGGTTTGTTATAGATCATATCTGTTAGCTTCTTTTGTTCTATACACTCTTTTTCTTTATCATTCAAGCTGCCAGTATGGTGCCTTTTAAAATGAAACTAATATGGAGGGGAAACCAAATGTTCAAAAGAGGCTTAGAAATTTTCTTAGACGAGGATAAAGTGTAGTGTAAAATTGTAACATGGGCAATGCGGTAGAGGTAAAATCCATGTATGGAAGCATATCTGTCTATACAATATTTATGAATTTTATTTTTGTATTTTTCACAAAATATATAAAGGAATTTCTTAACAATTAAATGAGTTCTATTTTAAAAGTTTGAACCAATTTCTTTTCTATTTCTTTTATTCTGCATGTTGGAATTTTCTCCTTTTCTTAATGTAACCATTATTAATGTATTTTTTTCCAAAGGAAAAAAGAAGAAAAAAATGTTATCGATGTAATTATTGGCAATGTTATCATCATTTAGACACCCATAGCTTTCAGAATGAAGGGTGAATCATCCCTGAACTTTAATATATATCAATCAGCCAAGCTTCAATCACAAACATCAGAAACTTTGTGATGCCATGTTTTGAGCTTATCCACTTAATATATCATACTCTGCTATTAGCCTTGACCTCTTATGATGACTATACTGTTATCTGTAGCTTTCTTGTTTCATAGTTCTTCTCGATAAATTGTTTGGTTTATAAAGCCTTCTAGTAACATATAATCATGTATGTTTTTCCTTGAGGACTAGAAATATTGAGTTTTGAGCTTCTGGATTGATGCTAGTGTGTGTTATTTAATTCTTTCTATTATCAGCATTTTATCATTCTTTAAAGCACGTGCTCTATGATCCAGACTGGTGAACGCAGTATTCAGTTCGTCGGGTTTGACAGCATTACGTCTTTAGGTCTGCGGGGCCCAACCAATCTATTTGGTCATCCCACTGATCAACTATTAGATGAAATAAGCTCTGAGCTCTCAGTACTAGATTCTCAACCCGCCAAACCTGTTATCAAGATTGCTTATGGGCATTTCCCACTTTCATTTTCTGCAGCATCACAATCTGGAAGAACCCTGAAAGAGACATTTCTGACACATAATTTGTCAGCTTACTTATGTGGGCATTTGCATACAAAGTTTGGTAAGAATTTAAAGAGGCATCATGAGTCAAATCAACATCCATTGTACTCTAAACATCTTCTCCAGTTGAATGGACATGGATCACTTCCAAATAATTCAAAAACTTGTTCAGATGAGGCTACTGAATTTAAAGAGTTCTGGGAGTGGGAAATGGGCGACTGGAGGAAAAGTAGAGCAATGCGCATATTGTCCATTGATAGAGGATGGATGTCTTTTGTTGATGTTGACTTCAAGTTGGGAGCTAAGAATGTTATTATATTGCCAACGTTTCCTCTGGACTCTCGCTTTACTTTGGAGAGATCATTTCACA
>JAJOOR010027575.1:0-10166 GCA_036250505.1 Solanum acaule
CTTAATTAATTTTGAAAACCCCACATTTTTAAATTCAGGATCCAATCATGGCTCCAACTAACTTCAATCCACTAAATAGACATGCACAAACAACCACAAGAGTCATTAATTATCTGAATTCTGAGACTACACTCAAGACAAATGTCAGTCTCATCACCACCAAGAAAAATCATTTCATCTGTGCTTCCTCCAGAAACCACTTCTCTCATGAAATAAAAGATCCCTAAGTTTGACACATTTACATCTGCTTGTCATCCAGCACAAGTTTTTCACTTTCAAACCACCAACTAGTGATGTACATAAGGCATGGCTCCACCAACATATTGGGTATTTGCATCAGCACTGACCTGAACCTGAAACATTACAAATACGACACTTGTATTATAGCTAATTTAAAGTTTGGACAAAGCTTAAGTTGCATACATGCCAACTAGCATGTCCTCTTTGTAGGTTGTACCATTGATCAAAAGTCAAAACAGGTGGAACAAACTAAATAATACTTCTTTTAAATAGGAAACTCCCTACAAAAGTACAAATTTTTGCTTCTCCTGAGGGCCAAAGGCAAGCACCTATCTATCTATATCCATACTATTCCACAAGTCGGAAAGCACAAAGTTAAGAGTTCAAAGACTAAAATAGCCCTCAAAAGTTGAATGGCTATATTACCCTCCATGAGAACATTATTCTTCTGTGCAAAAATGTAAATGTACATTTATAAATATGACAAAAATAAAATAATGAAATAGAAGCATTGGAAACCCTTTGACACTTGAGATGACCAACTTTTAATAAAAACCATTTATTTTCCTGTGAAAGTATGTCAAAGATCACAGAAAATGAAAAGTCCTTCAAGAACAATAAAGAATATATACTCCTTCATCAAAAAACAATAAAGAATATATACTCATGTCCTAAACAGCATAGAGGAGAAGACTCCAGCATGGCAACATTGGTGGAAAAATAGAAAATGAGCATTTTGATTCTTTAGGCTCTGATGATGGTTTGAATGAGCCTTTATTTGGGTACCAAAACTACAATAACAATGATCATGTAATTTCTGTATTGATACTTATTTTCTAGATTTATTTGATGAAACTTTTTGTGGTGTGTTGTAATATTAATAAGCTTTTACAGGTATTCCTTGAAGTTATCTTCAAGATAATTACTTCTTTGTTTTTGGGAATATTTGTGCTTTGTTTTCTGGATTTGTATCTTTTGATAGGTTTTATCAGTTGCAATCAATTATGTTTGTAGGCTTATGTTGTGACAAAGAAGATTTAGATTGGATTATGAACTGGAAATTCTTTCATATGGGTATGTATACTTGCATTGGACCTGCTATTTATCTCCAAACTCTACAAGGGTTGCTCCGGAAGATGGAGGCATGTGAACACATTTTAATGCCATCCAGGGATTCCACATCATGAAGAGTAACTTAGGAGACGAAATGGAAGTAGGGGGCTCAGTTTCAACATGCGGATCCACATACGATCAGCATGATCAACATATGGACCGTATCTTGACTGTAAGTTAGATGCGGCTGGAACAGAAGACATACGGGACGCATAATCAACATGCGGGCCCATACATCAGACTGTATGTCCAAAGCTAAAGTGTCAGACTCTATCCTCAGAAGCTACAGCACACGAAGCCACATACGGGCCGCAGAATGCACATACCCCATACCTCAGACCATCCATCAAGATTCGAGAGATGCTAATCAAAAGACTGAGCAACATGTGGACTGCAGATTCCATCTACGGACCACCCGTCAGGCTTGACTGCGCACTTGCATTATTTTTGCAATATTTGGAATGCCACTTTTGGCTATTTATATAAAAATAGGTAACCTAAAACTATAAATAGTAGAGAAAAGCTCATTTAGACTTTAACAATTTTAATTTGATGAGAAATACTCTTGAGAGAGTGGAGCTATGGCTAGGGGTGTCAAATGGGGGGGTTGGGATGAAATTGAAGATATTAAAATGGGTTGAAATAGAAATAGGGTTGGGTCTTGACCCGCCCAAATTTACTTTGGGCTCAAATGGGCTAAAAAATAGGTTGGATCTTGACCCGCTTAATCTCAATAATTTTAACATTTTGTTATTTAAGTTTTATAACCACAATTTCAATTTCAACTCAAGAAGATTAAAAAAAAAGTTACAAATGGATAGATAGATCCTAAAAGATATAAAATAAATAGTAATTCATACCTTCAATATAGAAACATACATTACATCAATGCAAATAGTCTTAAGATGGGTTGAAATTGAAGATTAAATTGGGCTCAATTGGAGATTATTTTAAAATGGGTTGAGATGGAATCCAATTCAAATTATCTTGAACTCAACCCATAAAATTCTGGACGGGTTGGGCGGGTTACCTATATTTGAGCTCATTTTGATACCCCTAGCTATGGCCTTTGCTGCTGAAGGATTGCTTGCTTGAGGAATCATTCCTCTTGAAGGTTATCTAGAGAGATTGCTGGCATGAGAAATTCTTCTTCCTAAGGCTTATCTAAGAGATTAGATGCTTATTTGGTTCTATCGATTGGGGGTTTTAGATATCATAAAGCTTTATATACCAATTAATTCATTATTGTGTCAATCTATCAATCTTTTCTATCTTTTTTTAAAAAAATTGGTAACAAGTATTCTTCAGCATTAAGGGTATGCTGGCCACCTCCAAAAGTGTGCTTACATAGATAGCTAATTGCAATAAGCCTAGGAAATCCACTATCTGTATTTCATTTACTATACATTGCTCTTTATACCAAAAACATAAAGTAGAAATGCATTTCCCTTTGATCTTTTGAATGGAGTTTGATCTTCCTTCGAAAATTCTCTCATTCCTTTCCTTCCATATGGTCCACCATATGCAAGCTGGGACAGTTTTCCACCATCTCTTTTGGCTTTTGCTTCCTCCCCTTCTGATCTAGCAGCTCAATAGATCAGCAGTGTGCTCTGGCATTGTCCAGCTTTCCCAGCTAAGGTAATGTATAGGGACCAAACTTGAGAAGTTACCTTGCAGTGGAGGAAGAGGTGGTTGTTTGTTTCAACGGGTTCCATACAAAGAGGACATATGGAATCTAAATGAAATTTCCTTTCCTGTAATGCCTCGTGGGTGAGACATGCCTTCCTTACTACCACCCAGGAGAAGCATTTCACTTTAGTAGGTGCCATGCTTCTCCATGTAGTTTTCCAAGGTCCTCTATCTCTTTCTGTCATCTCTAGAAGTCCCCTTTTGTAGACTCTGTTGACTGAAAATTTGCCAACAGTGTCGTGCCTCCACTTGATGATGTCAAGTTCTTTGGTAGTCCCTGTGAAGGTTCCTATTTTGCCAAGTAGAGCAACCACTCTTTCAACCTCCCAATCATTCAAAAACCTTCTAAAAATTAGGTTCCATCCTAGAGTTGTCCAGATGTTCTCTATTGTGTTATTTTGGTTGGTGTTGATGTTGAAGAGGCTGGGAAAGCGTCTTGCAAAGTGCCTTGACCATCCCAGTTATCCCTCCAGAAGAAGACTTTTTTGGCCATTGCCAACTAGGAAAGTATTGTCCTCCCAGGTTGGTCCAAAGAGACTTGATTGTCCTCCATAGTCCAACTCCATAGGTGTTAGTGGACTCATCAGTGCACCACTACCCATTTTGTCCGTACTTCTGTTGTATTACATTCTTCCACAAGGCTGGACCGTCTTCAGCATATCTCCACAACCATTTCTTGAGCATACTGTTGTTTTGTAGCTTTAGGTTTCTGACCCCCATACCTCCATGCTCCTTACTCTTTTGCACTATGTTCCATTTCACTAGATTGTAACCTTTATGCTCCTTTTTGCCATGCCATAGGAAGTTTCTTCTAAATTTATCTAAGACTTTGAATACTTCAGGAGATAAGGGGATAAGGGGTCCCCTTGTCTTGGCCCTTTTTCTGCTGAAAAAAACAATTGGTTCTCCATTTACCAGAATTGAGAACCTGGGGGTTTTAATGCAAAAACTTATCCAATTTAGCCATCTTCTTCCAAAACCCACTTGCCTGAGGATGTTGAGTAAGAACTTCCAATTGATGTGGTCAAACGCCTTTTCAATGTCTAATTTGCACATCACCCCTGGTTCTGAGCCTCTCAAACTGGTGTCTACACACTCACTTGCCACCAAAGTTGCATCCATGATTTGCCTTCCTCTAATAAAGGCCATTTGATGAGAGTTTATTAGCTTATCCATCACTCTCTTTAACCTTTCAGCTAGTACTTTTGCAATGATCTTGTACATTCCCGTGATGAGACTTATTGGTCTGAAGTCTCTCAACTCGGTTGCACCCACCTTCTTTTGGATAAGAGCTACAAATGTGGCATTGAAGCTCTTCTCGGAAACCTGTTGCGAATGGAAATTCGTAGGGTAAGTAGTATATTTGACTTCAACATTTCCCATAAAGCAATGAAGAATGGCATTGGGAATCCATCAGGGCTTGGGGCCTTGTCAATGGCACACTGTTTAAGCCCCTCTAATATTTCATCCTCTTCAAATTGTCTTTCCAGCCACATCTGCTCTTTAGTGGAGATCCTGGTATTCCCTTGGAGTGTGAAATCCGGTCTCCAATTCTCAGACCTCTTGTAGAGTTCCTGATAAAAGCTCACTATGGAATTGTTTATTTCTTTGGGATTAGTAACTTTCTTGGTGTTGTGGGTCTTAGTCTTCTAATGTCAGCTCTCTGGCCGGCCAATCGATCTCTACTTGATTGGCCCTAACTGCATGATCGATCTGACGGTTCAGCCCATACTTCACAGAGTGACATCAGATCAACAACAACAACAACAACATACCCAGTGAAATCCCACTAGGTGGGGTCTGGGGAGGGTAGAGTGTACGCAGACCTTACCACTACCTCGTAGAGGTAGAGAGGCTGTTTTCGGGAGACCCTCAGCTCAAGAACATCAAATCTAAGTGACATCAGATCACTCTCCCATAATGTTACAATGCGTGCTTGGGAAAACGCAAAGTCATACTTTAAATTTGAGAACTGGTGATTGGACATAGAGGGTTTCAATGACAAAATTAAAGGATGGTGGAACTCCTTTAGTTTCGTAGGGAAACCTGACTATGTCTTGGTTGCAAAGCTCAAAGCACTAAAAGAAAAGCTGAAAGAATGGAGCAAAACTGCACAAGGGAACTTGGGAACACAAAAACAAAATGTCTTGAAACAGCTAGCTGAATTAGAGGAGATACAGGAGAACAGATCCCTGAGGCCAAAAGAGATAACCTCTTAAACAGCATTAATCAGTGAGTTCGAAGACATAGCTAAAAGGGAGGAAATAGCTTGGAGGCAAAGATCTAGGGCCGTGTGGCTAGAGCAGGGGATAGAAACACTAATTTCTTCCACAGAACTGCAAATGCACACAGGAGAATTAATACAATCTCAAAGTTGAAAGTGAGAGGAGAAAATTTGACTGAACCAGAGGAGATACAGAAGGAGATAGTAACTTATTATGAGGAACTATACTCTGAGCCAGAAGAATGGAGACCTTACCTGGAGATGAGAAACTGTCATATGATTCATGAAGAAGAAAACAAATTACTCTAGGCACCTTTTGAGCAGCAGGAAATTCTAGAGAGCACAAAAGCATGTGCAGGGGACAAAGCACCAAGGCCAGATGGTTACTCCATGGCTTTCTTCAGCCAATGTTGGGACATCATTAAAACTGATCTGGTGGCTACAGTTCAGCAGTTCCATAAGGCAGAGAGGTTTGAGAAGAGTATTAATGCCACCTTAGTGGCTTTAATTCCTAAGAAAGTGGGAGCTAAGGAACTGACAGATTTTAGACCTATTAGTCTAATAGGTGGAATTTACAAGATCATTGCTAAACTACTGGCAGAAAGGTTAAAGAAGGTGCTACACAGGCCTGTAGACAACCAACAAATGGCATTCATAAAAGGTAGACAAATAATGGATACAGTGTTGATAGCAAATGAATGTGTTGAGTCTAGACAGAGAAGCAAGTGCCCTGGAATTCTATGCAAGCTTGATATACAGAAGGGCCTATGATCATTTAAACTGGAATTTCTTACTACTTATGATGTAAAGGATGGGTTTTGGAGCCAAATGGATGAGATGGGTGAAATTCTGCATAAGCACAGTCAAGTTTTCTATTTTAGTTAATAGAACTCCTAGTGGTTTCTTTTAATCCCAAAGGGGACTGAGACAAGGTGACCCCCTGTCACCCTTATTATTCATCTTAGCCATGGAAGGTTTGAGTAACCTAATTCACACAGCAATGATGAAGGGTTGGGCAAGGGGCTTTAGGGTGGACAGCAGTACACAAAATGGCTTGGAGATTACCCATCTGCAATATGCAGATGATACTCTTATTTTTTGTGAAGCAATGACAGAGCAAATGTTGATCCTAAGAGTAATATTCATTATCTTTGAAGCAGTCTCTGGATTTCATATCAATTGGGGGAAGAGTTTCATTTATCCCATAAATGAAGTGGCTCAGGTGGAGACTCTGGCAGGGGTTTTGGGTGGTAGGGTAGGGGAACTACCAACCATACACCTAGGTATGCCATTGGGAGGAAAGAGCAAATCAATAGGGATCTGGAATGGAGTGATAGAAAAATGCAAAAAGAAGCTAACCAACTGGAAGAACCAATATATGTCTAGGGGAGGTAGATTAACCATGGTTAATAGTGTGCTAGATGCAATACCTGCTTATATGATGTCTGTGTTCCCAGCACCAAACAAGGTCATACAGAGGATAGATGCTTTGAGAAGAAATTTCTTTTGGCAGGGAAATGAAGATAAAAAGAAGTTTCATCTAGTCAAGTGAGAAGAGGTCATAAAAAATAAGAAAGAGGGGGGATTGGGGATCAGGAACATGAAGAAACAAAACAAAAGCCTAATGTTAAAATGGCTTTGGAAGTTTATGACAGGAGAGAATATGCTATAGAGAGAGGTGATCAGGGAAAAATATGAATTGGAGAACAGGTGGATGACAAAGATGGTAACTACACCATATGGATGTGGTATCTGGAGATCAATAAGAAATCATTGGCCTCTGTTTCTTTCCAGAACCAGATTTCAGGTGGCTAATGGAATGAAGGTGGCATTTTGGGAGGACAGATGGATAGCCCAAAGAACCCTGAAACAATTATTCCCAGACATATATACACTAAGCCTTCAACAAAATGCAACTGTGGCTGAAATGTGGACAGGACATGGGTGGAACTTACATCTTAGGAGGAATCTAAATGATTGGGAGATGGGGAATATAGTGGCCTTCCATGATACAATGGCACAATTTAGTAATCTGACTAGGGAGGAAGACAAGGTTGTGTGGAAGATTGGCAGCAAAGGGGTTTTCAGTGTCAAGTCAGCTTACAAAGATCTTAATCACTCAAATTCAAATGATAGGATGGAGCTCTGGCCATGGCAGATGATATGGAGACCTAAAATCCCATACAAGGTAAACTGTTTCACATGGTTACTAGCAAAGGAAGTAGTGCTGACACAAGAAAATATAAAGAAGAGGAAGTTCCAACTATGCTCAAGATGCTATTTGTGTGAAGAGCAGGCAGAGACTATCAATCATCTCTTTTTGCATTGCAAATGGACAGATCAATTATGGAGAATATTCAGCAGCCTTAGGAAGATCACTTGGGTGAAACCAAGAAACATAGTACAACTCCTAAATTATTGGATCAATATTGGCAATACTACAATTAAGGAGGAGAGATGGAGGATTGTCCCAGCTTGTATATGGTGGACAGTGTGGAAAGAAAGTTATCAAAGATGTTTTGAGGGCAAGAAAAACAATTTGCAGAATTTCAAGATGAATTGTAGCTCTTTATTATTTTTGGTGTAAACAGAAAGTCTTAGTACAGGCAAAAGAACTTTTTGATGTTTTAGACTATTTGTGACAAAAAGCACAGATGGAGTCAGTCTAGTTTGTAATACTTTTGGAAGGGGGCTACCTTGATGTAGTATACCTGTGGATAAATAGAAGAAAAAGTCACCATTCTCAGAAAAAAAAGTAACTTCAACCCCTTCAACTTTGAGGATTTCAATGGAGTTGAATCTTCTGTGAGCATTGGCCATTCTGTGGAAATACTTTGTGTTTTTGTCACCGTTTTTGATCCATTGTAACTTGGATCCATGTCTCCAAGCAATTTCCCCATTTCTGGACACCTCTTTAATCTCCATAGCCAACTGAATTTTCTGCTGTTGTTCGTCATCTGTCAAAAGTTTGAGATCTTGAATGGATTCCAGATTTCTCACTTGTGATAGAATCAGATCTTTCCTTTCCTTTCGGTTGTTCTTGTTGGCTTTGCTCCATTCTTTGAGCTTGACTTTCAATTGACTAAGCTTAGAAGCCAATTGAAAATCAGGTCGGCCTGTTGTATTGAAGTTGCTCCACCATTCTTTCACTTTGTCTATGAATCCTTCCTCCTTAAGCCACCAATTTTCAAATTTGAAATATGATTTCCTATGTTTCCAATCACCATAGGATACTAGGATGGAGTTATGCTCCGAGCCAAGTTGTTGGAGAACACTTTGGATGATTTTGGAGAAACTCTCGTCCTACTGGGAAGAGAATAAGAATCTATTTGTTCTTGTGGCACAACTGTGATTTTGACCTCTCTTTCATGTATAACTACCTCCGAGAAAAGGAGGATTCAGTAACTCAAGATCATTTATGCATAGGTTGAAATCAGCCATGGCTCTGGTTATTCTATTATCGTTTGTCCTTTCAAAGGGAAATCTGGATACATTAAAGGCCCCACAGATCACTTAGGGCCCTTCACATATTCCTCTAATAGAGGAGAGCTCCCACCACAATTCTTCTCTTTCATTTCTGTCACACTCTGCATATACAGCAGTAAGATACCAAGTCAAGTCTTGGTTGATCCCAGATAGTTTACAAGTGAGCATCTGACTGCCAGTGTCAATGAGCTCCCCTTTCCATTCCCTCTTGTCCCATAATACAATGATTCCACCACTTCTACCAATGGAGTCCATCCATACCCCTCCAACCAATCTGTTTCCCCAAAGTTGCTGAAAATATTCTTCCACTGCCCCCCATAATTTAGTTTCTACGAATACATAAATATCTCCCCACTGATGAACTAAGGATTTTATTTGTCTTCTTTTATCCTCATTGTTCAAACCCCTTACATTCCATGTTAAGATTTTCACCTTCATGATTGCATTGTGGTTGTGGTCCTGGGGCCTTGTCATTGACACCCCTAATTTAAGGGAAAGAAAATGCAATATCCTTGTAAATCTATTTTCTTGAGCTTTGTAGTCAACATCTTTGTTTCAGTTGAATCACGAATCATAAATCATGGCAATGAAAAATTTCTTTGACTGCATTGAATTGTCTTATTACATTATTATAAAGAGTGCTTGAATGCTAGAAGATTGGTTTTTACTTTCATTTGCTGTTGTACTTCAATGTACTTGTTGCTTTCGCGAACAATGGTGACATAACACCTGGCTAAAATCATTGTTGTTCTTTTTATTTTTTTCCCTGGAGATCAAGTAATAGATACCTTCCTTTCTTGCCTATTCTTCAATTTTACTGTCACTTCGATTGCTTTGTTTATCTTCCTATTTTGCTGTCTTTATTTTCTTGCCTATCCTATTTTATTACATTTGTGTTGAGTAGATGGTCCATCAGAGAGAACCTCTTTATGCCACGAAAGTAGGGGTAAGGTCTGGAACTTCCTACCCTCCCCAGACCCATTGCACTGGGTATGTTTTTGTTGTATTTTCAGTCCCATGCTGGTCAGGTTTTGTAATTTCTCCTCAATTTAGGGATCCCACGTTGGAGGAAAATAGATTTTTTTTTCATATAGGGCTTTGTCAGTTGGGGCTTTATCGAGGTTAGTCATGTGGGCATGTGATGTTGCAAATCGTTAAGTTTCTTAATCCATCAGGTTTGAGATGAGAAGTGCTGAACCCTTACATACTTGGAAGATTACATCTTTGAAAGGTGATATTCAGAGGATCAAGTTGGTTGAAGTGTGATACTCAGTGGACTATGTGAGAAATATATACGAAAAATATTATTGAATTGTGTATCTAAATAGTTACATTGAGACCCTATTTATAGACACTACATTGGAATCCTTTTCCAACTAGGATTCCTATTCCTATTCCTATTCCTATTTCTATT
>JAJOOR010027577.1:0-10322 GCA_036250505.1 Solanum acaule
TTTGAGAATTTTGCTCTTCCATTTCTTACCTTTACATTTCTACATTACCATTTTTATTTTATTTGCAATGCGGTGGAGATTTGGTATTAAAGTAATTCCATACACTCCACTCATTTCGCTTCTTCTTCTTCTATGTGACCTAACAATTGGACTCTGTTGTGATGATCAGACCACATTGGTTATGGTGCTGCTCATTCATATCCAAACAAATTCGCTTCTTTCACTTATATGTAGGCATTTACCTTCATCTTTGGTACCTACTTCCGCTCAATAAGCTAAAAAGGATCAAATACAAAGCCTAGAACTAAAGAGTGAAGGTATTCTTCTAAAGCCAAAGCCCACACGAATCGAAAGAAAAAAGAAACTTTCCACTTAAAATCACTACCTCAGCTAGTAACTAACTAGTTAGGTCTCAATATATCATAGCTACCGAGACATCCAAATAACCAATAACATTCTTATCTGATGAAAACAGTTTAACTATGATGAATTCATCCCCTTATGTTACCGAGCTATAGCACAAACTACTATGGAATTGTCAACATACTTCACGGAAAAAGCTCCAATTTTACTTAACCAGGTGTATTCAGAACCATGAGGCATCATGTTCAAATCCCAGCATACACAAAAACACTAGGTGATTTCTTCCTATTTGTCCAAGCCTTGGCAGACACAGCTACCTGTGCACCTTGACTTAGTCCAGATATTCCTAAGCTTGCCCAGACACTACCATTAAAAACAAAAAAATGCTCCAACTTTACCCATCTACTTTTGACTATGGTTCATATTATCCCCCACCCCCACCCCCACCCCTTTGTTTATATACCCAATATCGAAAACAACATTAAGAATCAACAACAAATTGAAAAGAACAAAACCCCACAAATTAAAAACTCAAAATAACCAAACCCCACAAATTAAAAATCAAAAACTCATAAAAAAAAACATAAAATAAAATCAAAACCGCATCTCTTTTCAAACTAACCTTGACATGACGATGCAAAAATGATTTATCGGTGATTGTTTGGGGATGTTTCAATTGAAGCTAACGTGCGCAGGTGATGAATAATGGGAGCTTAGAAGAACAATTAGGGCAAATTATTGTTGAAGAGCAACAAGAAAAAGAAGAAACCATTGTCACAAAGGAATTTTTTTTTTGCCTCTCCTTTGGACAATTTTGGTTTAGCTATAAAAAAAAATCTTTTTTTTTTGGTTTATTAAAACCTAGACGGCGTAGAAGAAGAAGAAAGAAAGAAAAAAGAAATATATGAGAAAATAGGAAATTAAAAATAAATAAATAAATTAGTTTTGGATCTTGGGGTAGAGGGCAATTCCCACCACTTGGGAGTTGGGGTCAAGATTCAAAAGTCCTGTCAATTTTAATTTGAAAATTTGCCATTTATACAATATATACTTTTTTATAAATAATAATAATAATTAAAATAAATAAAATAAAATAAAAAAATAAAATAAAAAAAATATATATATATATTATCATTATTATTATTATTATTATTATTATTATTATTATTATTATTATTATATGTGATTTATTTGATCAAATTTATTATCGTATTCTTAGATTTTAGTATTATAAGTTGTTTTTAGTTGTTTCAATTGTATTATGTATGTTTTTTCTAGTGTTTTATTCTTTGTTGTTATTGTTTTCATTTTTGTTGTTGTTGTTATTGCTTTCATTAGTATTTATTTTTTTTCAAATTGAATATTTGAGATGTGTTATTTAGTTAAGTGTTTATCGAAAATAGTCCCGACTTGTGATTATAGTACTAAGTAAGTTATTATTTGTATTTGATCGGGAGAAACAGATGAAATTTATTTCGTTTTGTAATCTTTTATAAATTTAATGTTTATAACATATTTTTAATTTATAAATAAAAAAAGTTTGAAATTACACGACAGATCTTTGCTATGTTTTTTTTCTAAAATTCAAATTGCAAAGGATTAGTTTACTTATTCCTCAATGTTTAGTATTAATTGATTTTATGACAATTAACAAATATATATAATTAAAATAATACATGAAAGATCTTTGTAGAAGCATTATTCTTTTATTCAAATACAAAATGAGATACAAATTTTTCCATTCATATGTTGTAAACTTAGAATATGTTTGGCTAAGCTTATAACTTATGATTTATTTGAAGTTGAATTGAAAAGACGTATATGAGTTATATTTGATCGTGTTTGACTTTAAAAAGTATGTGTGTTTTCAAAAGATTAAAAGTTATTTTTTTATATAAAAAAAGTCAATTCAATGTAAAACTAAATATTATATTTTTTAAAAAAATACATGAACAAATGGCTCATTAGTTTATACATCAAGAAAACTTAATATTTCTTCTATATATGTTTTATATTATAAACAAAACTTGATTTTTCATTTGTATAAAGACAAGATTGGGGTCAACCCTTTCCTTCCTCTCCAAGAAAAAATCAAGAAATATCTTCTAAAAATAATAAATAAGTACTTTACTTACTATATATAATAAAGGAAGGTCTCTACCTCTTTTTATTTTTATTTTTTGTTTTAAATTTTTTTTACTTGTTCTTCAAAAGTCAAAAACCCACACTTGTTATGAAAAGACAAGTCAAATGACAAGTTGACAACTACAAGTGAGATCGGGGATGGTGATGTGTAAGCATACTTATTTTTATCTTGTGATAATAGTTAGACTATTTTCAATAAAGAATATAAAAAAAACGAGTGTGTTCAACAATCTTGAAACAAGTCAATTCAACCGATAAATAGGTAAATAAATATTTCTTTATCATTAACCAGACATCTAGACGTACCAGGTTAAACCTCAAAATTAGTTTACCTCAAATATAATGGATCAAAGAGTAGAGGAAGTGATTCAACTTGACACAAATTGACTACAAAATTCAATAGAATTTCCAAAATATGTTGCCAAACTATATGTTCTTTAAACTAACAAAACATTACATAAAACACCCCCTTTTCATATATTCTTTTTGTCAAATTAATACTTACTATAATATAAATATGTCTATACTAATTTGCTCCCATTGTCCCCTTTTGCCATTTCAACATTAGCTGCTGCTGCTCCAGGGTAATCAACTTCAGTCATGAACCTAGACCAAAACCAATGTTGTTTCCACACAACAACCATCTCTTCAATAGGCACATTCTTCGTCTCGGGCAAGAAGAAGTAGATAAAAACTGTCATAACACATACAAAGAACGCGAAGAAGATGAACAAACCAAACTTCAAGTGACACAAGAGTGTCAAGAACACTTGCGCGACTATGAATGTGAAGATCATGTTGACAGATACATTGATACTTTGTGCTGCTGAACGAATTTCGAGTGGGAAAATTTCACTAGGGACTAACCATCCTAGAGGTCCCCATGACCAAGCAAATCCTGCTACATAAATACATATGAATATTACTACTAATGTTGCATACCACTTTGGTAATTCCCCTGCATAACCATCTGTTCCAAATTTTGTTCCAATGCATATTGCCACAGCAATCTGCACATTAAAACAAAATTCATCTTAATGCCACAATCGCGTTGTCATGTGACTAGCAAGTGAGGTGAGGTTGCGTATATACCGCACCAAATGTTACAGGTTCAAGCTATAGAAACAGTCTCTTGCAACAGTTTTTGAATGAAACTATGTAAGAAAATGAGATTTTAAACTTACTTGGCAGATGAGCATTTGAATTCCACCTTCAAGGAACAAAAATCTTCTTCCCAACTTATCGACATA
This sequence comes from Solanum acaule, assembly GCA_036250505.1. Taxonomy (NCBI): domain Eukaryota; kingdom Viridiplantae; phylum Streptophyta; class Magnoliopsida; order Solanales; family Solanaceae; genus Solanum; species Solanum acaule. Next base: position 3,759 of record JAJOOR010027577.1, read on the forward strand.
ATAAATCGAAACAATGGTAGCACCAACATTGACTATACCAGTAATAACAGCAGACATAAGTGAAGCATCACCACCAAAACCAATAGTCTTGAACAAGACGGGGGCGTAAAACATGATCACATTGATCCCAGTAAGTTGTTGGAAAAATGGAATGGCAATAGCCATAGTGAGATGTGGCCTATACTTCCTTTGCAATAAGTTCCTCCAAGGATGCTCAACTTTCCTCGAGGCTTCACTAGCCACGACTAAATCATTGAACTCTTCATCCACATCATCAACACCCCTGATCCTCTTGAGCTTCATCTTAGCCTCCTCATTGTTTCCACGTTCAATCATAGAGTTGGGAGTCTCTGGGAGGAGGAGGGAACCGACAGTGATGATCAATCCAGGTACCATCGCGCCACTTAGACTCAAACGCCATCCCAATTCAAACTTCGCGAAGAAAAAGTTCAACACATTGGCTACAAGTATGCCAATTGTGATTGACAATTGAAAGCCAATGTTAAGTGCTCCTCTGTACTTGTATGGTGCCATTTCAGATAGGTACAAAGGAACAGACTGCATAACAAATTTACCAAGAACATGTTATAAGAACAACAACAACATATCCAGCGAAATCTCACAAGTGGCGTCTAGGGAAGGTAGCTTATATTGTTATACACAGACGGCATATACCTTACCACTACCTCGTGGAGGTAGAGAGGTTGTTTCTGAAAGAACTCGGCTCAAGTGCAACAAATACACGTAAAGTAAGGAAAAATAATGAAGAAAGCATAGTAGTTAATAAGGAAAGCAGTACAGAGCATACAAAGAACAATACCAACAGCAAAATAATGTGATAATCGAAATGTAATAAACAACATAGAATGATAAGTATCAAAAGCAAGAACTACATGATCACATGCTAATCAAACAAAAAAAACATGCCATGTGGTGAATTCAAATCCGATCAAAACACAATAGACAACAGATGATGATGATGATAGATATCAAAAGCAAGAACTACAGAAACATGTTAATCAAACAAAAGAAAACATGTCATGTGGCAAACTAAAATCGCAAAAAAATCACCTGATTGGCAAATCCAATACCAAAACCAAGCAAAATTCTTCCAACAATGAGCATAGCAACATCCCTAGCAAGACCATTGATCAAAGCTCCAACACAAAACAGGACACCACCAAAGAGCATTGAAAGTTTCCTTCCCAATTTTCTTGTTACAGTTGATGCAACAATCGACGAAAACAGTGCAGCAAGGTACAATGATGATGTGAACATTGTTAGTGTCTGGCTGTCGAATTTGCAGTACTGGTTTGTTGATGTGTCTGCCTTTTGCTTTGTGTAAACAGAATGGAAAAATTTGCTCAAAAATGAGTCCATTGATGTCACACCCCCTGTTCCAAACACACACACACACACAAACATCATCAGAACAAACAAGAACGTTGCTCGGATTCTCCAATAATGTTTACAGGATGTGTGACCAAATTGAAGCAACATAGAACACAAGTACATCATCTTTTTAATTCTTTTTTCACATAACACGAGTTAAGTTGCTCGAATTCTCCAGATAATGTCTATCTAGATGTGTGAGAATCCGAGCAACATAGAATATAGTAAGCAATTTCTTCCCTTCTTTTCATATAACACAAGTTATGTTGCTCTAATTCTCCTGATAATGTCTATCTAGGTGTGTGAAAATCTGAGCAACATAGAATATAGTAAGCAATTTAATTTCTTCTCTTCTTTTCATATAACACGAGTTATGTTGCTATAATGTCTATCTATCTAGATGTGTGAGAATCCGAGCAACATAGACCATAATTAAGTACACAATCTTCTTCTTTTTTTCATATAACACGAGTTATGTTGCTCAGATTCTCCAATTATATATATGTCTAATTTTCTAAAAAAATATTTTTAGAGAATCAGACACATGTGAGACAACATTTTTTCATATGACACAAGTTATGTTATTCCGGATTCTCTAATAATGTTTGACAAATATGTATCGAATCCGAGCAACATAGCATATAAGTACACAATGTTTGACACACACAAAACCAAATTTATAATTCAATAATTTGTGAGTTCATATTCTTCAAGTAGAATATAGATATAAATTTTAAAAATAACGTATCGATACATCCAAAAAAAAAAAGAGATATATACATATTCAAAATCTACTGACCCTAAAGTTAACAAACAAATAACATATCCATACACAAAAAAAATGAGATATATCATATATACATATTCTAAATCGACTGACTCTAAAGTTAACAAACAAATACTAACATATCCATACACAAATACATATTCTAAATCAACTGACTCTAAATTCTAAATTCTCACACGTACCAGAAATTCCGATATCGTAACCAAAGATCAATCCACCCATAGCAGCAACAATGCAAGTAATAGTAACATAAAGAGTTAAATTTCCAGGATATTCTTTTCCATTATTTCCATGACTAATTCCTCCACCACCACCAGCCATTTTTTCTTTCAACAAATAATAAAAACTATAGTACTAAGAATTATTATTTTTAGAGAGAAAATATGAGAAATGAAGAAGAAAAGAATAAGAATATAGAGTATACGAAGAGTCAATAAAGGAGTATATTTATAGAAAAAATATATATTCAGATATATTCAAATTTTATTACTTAGCTGTCAAGTTTATTTTTAATTAATTTATTATTATTATTAGCTGTCAAAAAAAATTGTACAGTGAACCAATTGCCAAAAAAGTAATGATTCACTTGCAAAAATATTGTATTTATTTTCTATAAATATCAAGATATATGAAGCTAATATAGGAAAATATTTATGAAAGAGGATAAACTTTATTCACTTCACAAAATAATTTGGATGAAACTAATGTTTTTTCTATATCATTCTTCTCATTGTATTGTCATTATTATATTACTCTAAATATATTTAGTATTTCTTTTTTAGGAAAAAAGTCTAAATATACTTCTGAACTATTACATGCATGATCATTTATGCACTTTTTCGATTAGAATCAGTCGATGTGTGGTACCAAGCACATTACTAGAAAACGTAAGCTAGTCTGGTACGATTTTGATCTCATATATTGATAGTGTAGAATATATTTTTTTTTACAAAACCAATATAACAAACATGTTGTATAAGAATTCTTACCTTTATTTTCTTAAAAAATACATTTATGTAATTAATTTTTAAGTAATTCAAATGTTTGAAAATTAAGATTATCCATAATTCTCATTGGGATAGGAAGTGTACTAATTAAGTCAAACAAAAGAATTCACACTTACACGTCCGCATTTAGTTAACAAAAATTTATCCTTATCTTTTTTAATTAATATTTTGGGTAGTGAACTGGCACCTACGTGGCAATAATTCTTTTTTTAACCCAACATTGATACATCATTAGGCATGAGTGATGACATCACTATAATGTATAAAGGATTTTGCGATACTAACATTATATATAAATGTCATTACAGGCTCTAGCAACTTTGCATGCAATGATATTGACTCAATTAGCACTAAACGTTTTCTTTGTTGTAGTGTGTTAATAAGATTATCTCAAACAATGACTTTTTTGGTTTTTCATATGATATTCGGTATTTTTTTTTTGGAACTCAGCTAATCCGAGTTAAGCATCGTAAAATTTTACTATCAAAAGCGACTTTATATTCAAGACTCGAATTTGAGACCTCTGATTAAGAATAATGGAGTACTTACCAACTAAGGTTTATTTGATCGGTTCAATTTGATTTTGAAAGTTATTAGTTCGACTTATCAGTTATCGATTCATACATATGTTAAATCGTTAAATGACGGTAAGATAACGATTACGAATTGTTATTGATTTGGTTATTGGGTTAACAGTTTATAAGATAGCACATGAAAAATTTTCTTCATTAAAAGTTACTTACAAACAATGTGATAACCGAAACAAAATAGGTATTCCAAAAATTATCAAGTAATTTACATTATTTGTACAATTTGAGTAGTAAAACATAATGAACCTACAAGATTTATTCTGAGTTATATATCGAATTATCGATTAACTCGTTAAGCAAAAAAATCTTAAACGTCCATTACAAAATTGTCCACTCAATAAAAATAACATCAATTTTTTTCAATGAACCATTAACTAACTCATTATCATAAAATCAATAATATTTTTTCAATTCGATTTTGAATTGCCCTACTTGCCACTTCATTACCATCTTTAAAGCTACGTAATAATAATATTAGACGCGTTACCACCGTCCACTAGCAATATTATCAATTATGAATTTATGATCCACCGTCATTTCCAATTTAGTCATTGAGTTAATTACTATATTAAATAGGAGGTGAATATTTTCTACAAATGAGTTTGTGGAAATTGTAATTTGAATACAGTCAAACTTCATTATAACGATAGAATTTATTTGAAAAATTCATAATTCTTATTATGATATGTATTTATTTATATTGATATTCAACTTTTAAAGATAATTTAACAATTATAAATAAAAGTACGCAAAAAAAATAATTCAATAATTTTTTGTACCAAAAAGAAAATATATTTGTAATTTAATTTAACCAAAAAAATAGGGGAAAATTTCTAAAATGTCAATATTTTAGTATTTAATAGGATCCATTAGCCACATTTTCAATATTTATTAAAAGTGTCAATATTTTAGTTTGTTATATATTTGATTTATGTTTTTTTTTAAAATTTATTTAATTTGAAAGAATACAATTTTTTAATAACAAAAGGGAGAAAATCAAGGGAGATAATATTTCAAAAAAAGGTAAATATCACTTAATTTTTTCATCAGTTACATTTTCAAAGAAAACTCAAACGTGTGCCTTTTTCACAATGTATTTTTTGTTTTTTTTCCAGAATTTTGTAACCTTTTTTAAATCGTATTCATTCTAATATGTATACTATTTGTATTCATTATAGTTTTTATGTTGTATTTTGTATAATGAAATTTGTATTTTTTTTATTAGTTTGTATTTATTCCAATAGGTATGCCAAATGAATCTATAGTTATTTAAGAAACATATTTGTATTCATGTATTTTTTTCACTGTGTAATTATTTTTTTCTTCAGAATCTTGTATCCCTTCTTAAGTCGTATTCATTTTAATATGTATTTTATTTGTATTTGTATTCATTCTAGTTTTTATGTAGTGTTTTGTATAATAATATATAAAATACAAAAAACAGTATGATGAAAAAATGAGAATGAAATATAAAACTGAAAAGGAATAAGTGAATATGTGTTGCAATCATTCTTAAATAAAATACATAACTAGTTGGCATACCTTTAGAATGAATACAAATTAGGAACAAATACCATATTCATAAACTATGCAACATGATTTTTAAATGAATACAAATATTAATAGCATACATACGGTTTTGAATACAAATTGAGAAAGAATACAAAATTCTGATTATTTTTTTTATAAAAAACAAATAAACTAATAGGAAGTTGTGTTCTTCCTATAAATAAAATACATATCTCGTTGACATACCTTTGGGATGAATTCAAATTAGGAACAAATACAAGATTCATAAACTATGCAACATGAGATTTTGAATGAATACAAATATTAAAAGCATATTTGAATATTAATTGAGAAATGATACAAAATTCTAAAAAAAAACTATAATACAAAACAAACTAATACGAAACTGTTCTTCCTCAACTTGGTCTTCAACTAGTTTTTCGAAATCTTCAGCACCAATTTTATTTTTTTTAATTTTATTGATAGTGTCTTTACATAATAGAGGGAAATCTCAAAAAATACGACAATGTATGTACCTTTATCAGTGGGTGAAAAATATTTTGAAGGAATTGTGAGATTTCTTGAACAAATTGAAGGAAAATAGAAGAGGTGATTTTCTTAGACTAGGAAATGAGAGAACAATGGTGAAAAACTCAAGAGAGAGAAAGGGGAAATTTGTGGGTAAAAACCTAGAAAGAGAGAAAAGTGGATAATGACAGTTTTTCTTCTTCTTTTTCACACGGATAGGGGAGTAAAATTAGTGGAATGTGGGGCTTGATTTGAGAAATAAAAGGAAAGAAAATTAATTATATTATGATACATTTTATTTACTAAAATATTGACATATTGACATTTTCAATAATTATTTTAAAATATAGATGTTTTTAATAATTATGTTAGGGAGTTTGACTAGTTTGCTATAAATAAATATAAAGAGTAGGCATGTACAAAAATGGAAACCACCGTCCACCAGTAGCCTTCCTTATGAAAATTATAACCATATATAATTGATTAGACATTTTTGCTTGGAATTTATTATGTGTGATACTGATATTAATAATGATTTTCATAAATAATTATTTTAAAATATAGATATTTTTAATAATTATGTTAGGGAGTTTGACTAGTTTGCTATAAATAAATATAAAGAGTAGGCATGTACAAAAATGGAAACCACCGTTCACCAGTAGCCTTCCTTATGAAAATTATAACCATATATAATTGATTAGACATTTTTGCTTGGAATTTATTATGTGTGATACTGATATTAATAATGATT
>JAJOOR010027579.1:0-10522 GCA_036250505.1 Solanum acaule
AAGCATCATTATACATATCATTTCATTAATATGCTATCTATCGGGTATGATTATGCATTTTTCCTATGATGTCCATCTATTGTAGCATTGCATTGCATCCCATATACTTAGTACATTCAAACGTACTAATGCATACTCTATGCTTACAAGATGTCACCATGTAGGGACCGGAGCACCGCTTGACCATCCTCCTCCGCGCGGCTAATACGATTTTCTATCGAGGTTATTGGTGAGTCCTCCATTCCGGGGACGTTGCTTATGATCTTTTCCTATGTATAAGACTTTTCTTTTTTTTTAGTTATGTTTTGACTATGAGGGTGAGCCCGGTAGTTTGTCTTGGCCCCCGCTAAGTACCCATGTTTAGAGGTGGTGTTGGACAAGTTGTGTATTATGCTTGAGCTTGACTCATCTATGGTATTTATGTATCATTCCTTTTTCTTTTTTTTTCTTGCTCCTTTAGTCCCGATTTCCCCCTTGATTATGCTTATCGCTTATGGTTATTTTAATTGCTTCCGCGACCAAGGATGTGTGATGATACGCTATGAGGCTTGTTTGGGGTTCCCCATTCTCCGGTCACGTCTAGGCCTTAGGCTTGGGTCGTGACACATAAACTCTTCTTTCATAATCCAAAACCCACATTATATAATCATAACTTGGAAAACATGAAAATTACATGGGTGGATCGGGGATCATCATAAAAACATGAGATTAACTCAATTCATGCATAAGAGATCATAAATCAATCAATTAAATTAATAATCAAGAGAACCCATAACATAGAACAAAACCCTAACTCAATTGGGAATTTCTATCTTTGAAAATAGGAGAATTTGGGAACTCCATGAATGGAAGGAATCCATGGATGAAAACTATCATACCTCAATGCCAAAAGCTTGACTTCAATGGGGGAATTGGAGACTTGACTTGAAACCCTAGGTTGATCCCTTCTTATTCAACTTCTAGAGAGAAATATTTGAGCGGTCTTCTTTTGTGAATTTGAGAGTGATTTCAATTGAGGAAATTTTGGGGGTTAAAACGTTTATATAGGGGTTTTGGTGAAGGGTAAAACGACATAGTATTAAGATAAAATAATTAGGAAAAGACCCAAAAGCCCCTAAAAATAATAACTGCCGACCCAAACAGCGGTCAAACCGACGGTCCGTCGGTCAAACCACGGACCGTCCAATTAGGGCGTAGTTTGGATCAAAGGCCTTGATCTGTGTCATTGATCGACGAACTCCCATCTACGGCCCGTGGTTCCAACGACGGTCCGTTGGTCCAGGCCGTGGATCTCAACTTTTGGTCCTGAATTTTCTCTAAGTCTGGGACTCACCTACCAACCCTATCTTCGGCTTATGCATTGAACGACAAACCGTCCTGATGGACCGTTGAAAAATACAAAAAACTTGACATTTTAGAAAAACTGACTTGGCCAACCACGGACCTACCACAGACCGTAGGTGGAGTCCGTCGTCCTGGCACCAGATTTTATAAAGGCTAAAATTTTACCATTTCTTGAATTCGAGGCGTTACATTATCTCCCCCTTGGGATCATTCATCCTCGAATGAGATTCAAGATATCATAAGGAGAGTAGAAACTTAAACCTAACAGCCCAACATGAATGCAATCACATAGTGCACATATCTGAGGAGGAAACATCAACTCCAACCTAAAGCATGTTCAAAACATCATATCATGAAGTCTATATGCAACTCATACTCAAATGCACATAAACATGTAGAAATCAATCAAATTGACTCATTTTCTCAAAACTTAAGCTTTTCATGAACATGCATAATGAGGAAATCATGGGGATATCTAAGACACATGACACCAAAAGAGTAAACCATGAGGAACTCCATACCTCAAGCTATAGTAGGGGTAGACGGAAAAAGATGAGTATAACGGGATATCATATCGGTCTGGGCATCCCAAGTAGAACCCTCAACTAATTGATTCCTCTACAACACTTTCATGGAAGCAACTTCTTTATTTCTCAATTTCTTGACTTGCCGGTCTAAAATCTCAACCAGGACTTCGTCATAAGAAAGATTCTCCTTAACTCTCAAATCTTCTAAGGGGACTATCGTTGTTGGATCACCAACACATTTCTTCAACATGGGATATGGAAAACTGGATGCACCGATGCAATTCATTAGGTAATTCCAGTTCATAAACATCCTTACCAATATGTCTCAAGATTTGATATGGGCCTACATAGACTAAGCTTTCCTTTCTTGCCACACCTCATTACACCCTTCATGGGCGAGATTTTTAAATAGACCCAATAATTAACATCAAACACAAGATCTCTCCTTCTAACATTGGCATATGACTTTTGTCGACATTTGAGCCATTCTCAACCTTTTTCTGTAACACTTCGGAAACTAATAGGCCAAATAGAGATTGACGTTAGGGTTAGAGCCTTGAATGTACCTCCCTGTAGCTTAAAATAATTTTTTTCGTGTTAGAACACCAAGGTTCAAACCCCAAGGACCAACCATGGGTCCTTGAGGAATGCACAAAAATTATGCCTGGGCAGTGACCCACGAGGGGTCACTTACGCCCCGTAGGCCCCCCACGCCTCGTGGGTGAGGGGTCGTGGATGGAGGCCACATGTTCACGTCCTAGAACCCCAACCCACGCTTCACCAGCACAGGTCGTGGGTCCAACCATGGTCTGTAGGTGATGGGGGAAACGATTTTTGGGAATTAGTTAGGGGGTACTTTGGGGTTTTCCTTTTTAATTAAATATTAAGTGACGTAGTTTTGTATTAAATCAGACTAACTATATATAGTGTTTAGACTCCCAAATCAAGTCAAATTCTTCAGAATTCCAAATTCCCAAATCAAAATAACTTTTCCCCCAAAACTCTCTTTCTAGAACTCCAAGGAAGAAGAAGAAGAAAGTCAAGCTAGGGTTTGAACAAGAAGGCCTTTTCACTCAATTTCTTTGGAGAATAAAAGCTAAGGTGTGGTAGTCCTTAATGAATGGATAGTCTTCATTCATGGAGTCCCTCCAAACTCAATTTCAGACTGGTGATTCCCCCAAAAGTTAGGGGTTTACTCCAAGTCATGGATTCCCTTTCATAAACAATTCTATTGATTTAATTACTTTGTATTATGATTGAATTGATATTTTGTTATGGTTTTATGATGAAATCTCCCAAGAATCCATGAAATCCCTACATTTTCAATTTATGACTTGTGATGTGGGTGAATTGAGGAAAGAAGAGTATTATGAGATTATGCTTATAGCAATTTAGTTAATTGAATCATGTTATTATCCATGTCTAATGTAGTATTCTAGATGTGTTGATTGAATATGATGTATGGTCCTTGAAGGGTAAATTATGAGAATTATGGATGATTATGAGATTTATGTATATGCTTTAAGAACACTTTGAGAGTGAAGTGTCCACGATTATGATGATGTTGTTGCGTTGATTAAAAGATCATTCTCATAAACACACAATGAACATAATGTGAAAGGTTTTCTCAAAATATGATGATTCTAAGGTTGAAAGGCTATTCTCACCTATTGAATCTATGAGCTATCTTATGAATTATGTTGGATTGAGTGTCAAGGCATTCTTCCATGAATATGAACTTAAGTCAAGACATAATTTGTACTCCATGGGAATTATGCTTAGCATCGAGTGGATAATGAATATGAGATGGAAGCCTTCCCATTAAGAAAGGCCGGGTTTCTAGATACAATTTCATGAGATGGAAGCTTTCCCATCAAGAAAGGCCGGGTTTCTAGTAACAATCTCCTTATCCCATAAACTATGTGCCCCCATAGGTCTTTAGCTAGTGGATACACCTAAACTCTAATATGATGATGGTCTTACCTTAGGCAAGTAGGACAACCCTTTTCGGAATGGGTAGCACTGGATTCCATGTTAAGTTCACATGGTCTATGTCGGTTAAGGCTTATTCCCACTATGAACAAGAAGATAAATTATGAACTATGGTTACTCAAAAAGCTTTACTAAGCATGGGTAGGATTATGAGATTTTATTCATGCATTGCACAAGTAGACTTTGAGGGTATTTATGGTATGTTTCACTTATGATATGACGATTGATGTAATGAATATGCTTTATGACTTATGTTTCCTCTTTATATTCAAAATGATGTTTTCACTTAGTAAATTGCATGCATCCAACTAAAATGTCCCTTTTTGCATGTGTTTCAAGGTTTTCATACATGACTATCATACTTAGTTCATTTTTGTACTAACCCATATTTTCCTACATTTTCCCCAAGTGTAAGGTCCGGTCCTCAAGGTGGTCCCCATTATGGCTAGAGGTTGGAATTGATCATTCTCCTTGCTTTTTTGGTGAGTCCTCATGATTCGAGGACGGATACTATCATTGTAGTTTCTTTCTTGTATTTTCACTTCCAGATTATGTTGTTTTGGGCTATGACCCTATTTTTGATTCAAAGTATTGTAATAGATGGCTAATTGAGACAAGTCTAGACTTCCGCTTTCCTTTATGATTTTTTTTGGATTTAAATACATTTTTACAATTTATTGTTCTAAAGCTTTATGTTATGATATGCTAAGTGGCTTACATGGAGCCTTTCAGGGTTCTATGTGCCTTGTTACGTCTAGGGGGTACCCTTGGGTTGTGATAAACTTGGTAATCAAAGCACAAGGTTGAGAATGATTCTAGGATGATGTCTCATAAGCCACGTCTAGTAGAGTCTTGTTCATAAGTGTGAAGCGCACCACATTTATGAATGAGGGGCTATAAGATGTTTAGGAAATTTCACTTCTTTCATTACTCTTAAGTCGTGCCTTAGAGTTTAATTCTATAAAGTCATTCTCCTAACCCTTCTCTTGTATCTTCATGATATGAATACACGAAGGGCTAATGGAAGAATAATGGAAGGTGGCAATGTGAATGAATGAGCTACTCCTCAAGATAATCAAGCTCCGATCGATCCCGTGGTTGAGAATGTGACCCAAATGGAGTTTAAGTCTACTATACAAATGTTGACCCAAGCCATGACGACTCAAGCTCAAGCCCTGACAACTCAAGCCAAGCCATGACGGCTCAAGCCAATAGATATGTTGGGACTCATGTGAACCCTAATGTGAATTCGACTGCTTCTAGGGTTAGGGCTTTTACTAGAATGAACCCTCCCAAATTTCATGGCTCTAAAGTGGAGGAGGATCCGAAAAGATTTATTGATGAGGTTTATAAAGTGCTTGATGTTATGGGAGTGTCTCCACAAGAGAAGGCGGAGTTGTCCGCCTATCAATTGAAAGATGTGGCTCAAGTTTGGTATGATCAATGGAAGGGTTAAAGACTCATAGGAGTGGGGTAGGTAGAATGCGAAGTGTTCAAATCGACATTTCTTGATAGATTGTTTCCCCTAGAGTTGAGGGAACTAAATATGCAAGAGTTCATTAGCCTTCGTCAAAGAGGTATGAGTGTGAAAGAGTATGCTCTAAAGTTCACCCAACTATCAAAGTATGCTCCAACCATAGTGGTGGACTCAAGGGCTAAGATGAATAAGTTTGTGATGGGAGTGTCCGACATGGTAGTCAATGAATGTCGTTCGGCAATGCTTATCCCAAGTATGGATATTTCACATCTCATGGTGCATGCCCAACAAATTGAGGAGTCAAAACTCAAAAGAATGAATAGGGAGGTGAAGAGAGGTAGAACCGGTGATGAGAATTTCTCCAATGCTAGGTTCGATGGACAAGGTCGACAAAAGTTCAAACAAAGGTTTTCCAACCAAGGTTACTCTAGCACTTCTCCAAGGGTTAATAAGGATAGGGTGCCTAACCCTAAACCTCAAGTAGGAAATAGTGGTGGTTCTTATGTGAATAGGCCTAATTGTGCAAAATGTGGGAAGAATCATGAGGGTAAGTGCCTATCCGACACCGATGTTTGTTATGGTTGTGGTAAGGGTGGTCATCAATTGAAGAATTGCCAACACTTACGGCCAAGGGGAGAGAAGGCAAGCAAGCTCCTCTAAGAGGTTCAAACTCCAATGTTCAAAAGCAAAACTGCTTTTATGCTTTTCGATCCCGAGATGACTAAGAGAGCTCCCCGGATGTGGTGACCGATATGTTAAAAGTCTTTTCTATTGATGTATATGCCTTGTTAGATTTCGGTGCTACTTTTTCCTTTGTGACACCTTTTGTAGCCATGAAGTTTGAAATACTCCCCGAAGTGTTATTAGAACCTTTTTCGGTTTCTACCCCGGTTGGTGATTCCATGGTGGCTAAGAAAGTTTATAGAATTTTTCCCATTTCTTTGTCTCATAAAGTCACTTTGGTGGATTTGGTGGAGTTAGACATGTTATATTTTGATGTGATTTCGGGTATAGATTGGTTGTATGCATGTTATGCCTCTATCGATTGTAGGACTCGGATGGTTAAGGTCCAATTTCCAAATGAGCCTATCTTAGAATGGAAGGGGGGAAATCTATGCCTAAAGGTCAATTCGTCTCTTGTCTCAAAGCTAGGAAGATGATCTCCAAAGGGTGCATTTACCATCTTGTTAGGGTGAAGGATGTTGAATCCTAAACCCCTTCTTTAGAGTTGGTTCCGGTAGTAAATGAGTTCCCAGAAGTTTTTCCCGATGATTTGCCCGGTATTCCTCCCGAGCGGGAAATAGATTTTGGCATTAACTTCTTACCGGATACACAACCTATCTCCATTCCTCCCTATAGAATGAATGCGGCAGAGTTAAAGGAGTTGAAAGAGCAACTAAAGGATTTATTAGATACGAGATTCATCCGACCAAGTATCTCCCCATGGGGTGCTCCGGTGTTGTTTGTTAGAAAGAAGGATGGGTCTCTTAGAATGTGCATTGATTATCGACAATTGAATAAAGTGACCATCAAGAATAAATATGCCCTTCCGAGAATTGATGACTTGTTTGACCAACTTCAAGGGGCTAGTTATTTCTCTAAGATTGATCTTCGTTCGGGTTATCACCAATTGAGGGTGAGAGGGGTTGATATTCCCAAGACGACTTTCTGAACAAGATATGGTCACTATGAGTTCCTAGTAATGTCCTTTGGTTTGACTAATGCTCTGGCGGCGTTCATGGACTTAATGAATAGAGTGTTTAGGCAATACCTAGACATGTTTGTGATCGTGTTTATTGATGATATCTTGATCTACTCAAGGAGTGAGAATGAACACGTGGACCATTTCAGAATTGTATTACAAGTTCTTAAGGACTAACAACTTTTTGCAAAGTTTAGCAAGTGTGAATTTTGGTTGAGGTCCATAGCTTTCCTTGGTTATATTGTGTCAAGCAAGTGTGTTGAAGTAGATCCTAAGAATACGGATGTGGTCAAGAGTTGGCCTAGACCTCTAACTCCTTTCGACATTAGAAGCTTTTTGGGTTTGGCCGGTTAATATAGGAGGTTTGTTGAGGGGTTTTCCTCTATTGCTTCTCCATTGACGGTCTTGACTCAAAAGAAGGCTAAGTTTGAGTGGTCGGAGGCTTATGAGAAAAGCTTCCAAGAGTTGAAAGATAGACTTACTTCTGCTCTGGTATTGACCTTACCAGAGGGTACAAATGGTTTTGTTGTATATTGTGACACCTCTAGAGTGGGGTTAGGATGTGTGCTCATGCAAAACGGTAAAGTGATTGCCTATGCGTCAAGGCAACTTAAAGTCCATGAGAAGAATTATCCGACCCATGATCTTGAATTAGCGGCGGCTGTGTTTGCCTTGAAAATATGGAGACATTACTTGTATGGGGTCCATGTGGATGTTTTCATCGATCACAAGAGTCTTCAATATGTGTTTAGTCAAAATGACTTGAATCTTCAGCAAAAACCTGGTTAGAACTCTTGAAGGATTATGACATGAGTGTCCCTTACCACCTCGGCAAAGCTAACGTGGTAGCGGATGCACTTAGTAGATTGTACATGAATAGTGTGGCTCATGTAGAGGATGAAAAGAAAGAATTGGTTCGTGAGGTGCATAGATTGGCCCGACTAGGTGTCCAACTAGTGGATTCCACCAAGGGTGGTTTCATGGTCCATAATGGCTCTGAATCGTCCTTTGTGATGGATGTGAAGTCTAAACAAGACCTTGATCCTATATTAGTTGAATTGAAAGAGTCGGTACTCAAGAAGTCCGTAGAGGCTTTCTCCTAAGGGGGAGATAGGGTGCTTAGGTACCATGGTCGATTATGTGTTCCGGATGTTGATGACTTGAGGGAACAAATTTTAAAGGAAGCTCATAGTTATCAGTATTCTATTCATCCAGGAGCCACCAAGATATACCGTGATCTACGAGAAGTCTATTAGTGGAATGGTATAAAGAGAGATATTGCGGAATTTGTAGCCATATATAAGAATTGTCAACAAGTTAAGGTTGAGCATCAAAGACTGGGAGGCTCATTACAAGATATACCAATTCCCACTTGGAAGTGGAAAGAGGTGAATATGGATTTTATTGTGGGTTTGCCTCGTACCCGAAGGCAACATGATTCTAATTGGGTCATTATAGATCGGATGACAAAATCAGCCCACTTTATTGCCATCAAGGTTTCACATTCGGCGGATGACTATGCCAAGTTGTATATAAGTGAGTTAGTGAAGTTGCATGGGGTCCCTTTATCTATTATTTTGGATTGGGGTACTCAATTTACTTCACGCTTTTTGAAGTCATTCCAAAAAGGACTTGGTACTAAGGTTAAGCTTAGCATGACTTTTCATCCCCAAACCGATGGGCAAGCGGAGCGTACCATTCAAACATTAGAAGATATGTTAAGGACATGTGTTATAGACTTCAAGGGTAATTGAGATGATCACTTGCCACTAATAGAGTTTGCCTACAATAATAGTTATCACTCAAGTATCGGTATGGCTCTTTTTGAAGCCTTGTATGGTAGGATATGTAGGTCTCCGGTTGGATGGTTTGAGGTAGGTGAAGTTCCTTATTATTCCCGAATCAGTTTATGAAGCTATTGAAAAGGTTCGGCTCATTAGAGAGAGGTTGAGAATGGCTCAAAGTAGACAAAAGTCTTATGCCGATGTGATAAGAAGGGATCTAGAATTTGAAGTTAATCATTGGGTCTATTTGAAAATCTCATCTATGAAGGGTGTGATAAGATTTGGCAAGAAAGGGAAATTTATAAGTCCCCGGTATGTAGGCCCATACCAAATTTTGCATCGTATTGGGAAGGTTGCCTATGAGTTGGATTTGCCAAATGAGTTGGCCCGGATTCATCCGGTATTTCATGTTTCTATGCTTAAGAAGTGTATTGGAGATCCAATATACATTGTTCCCCTATAAGGGTTGGGAGTTGATGAAGGCCTTTCCTATGAAGAGGTTCCGGTGGAGATCCTAGACCGACAAGTCAAGAGATTGAGAAACAAGGAAATAGCTTCCGTAAAGGCCTTATGGAGGAATCACTTAGTTGAGGGTGCTACTTGGGAGGCCGAGGCCGATATGAAGTCCCGATATCCTCATCTCTTTCCTTCTACTCCTATTCAAGCTTGAGGTAAATAGTTCCTCTTGAGTTTTAGTGTTTTGGGAGTCATGTGCTTTATATGTGTTTTCCATGATTTCCATATGTTATGCATGTTCTTGATGAAATTCATGTTTAGTAAGAAAATGAATTTTCATGATTTGTGTTCCTCATGTTGTTGTGCATTTAGTATGATTTGCCTATTGGACTTCATGAGATGAGTTGATGAACATTCTTTAGTATGCTTTTCAGAGTAATTGCATATTGTCTCCATGATATTGTGTTGAGCATGATTTTAGTTTGAGAAGGTAGTTCATCCTATGGATATGAGAAATGTTGAGTTTCATGCATATTGGGTTGTTAGATGTAGTTCCTACCTCCTTGCATTGCATTGATTATGTTTTGAAATGGAGTTGATGCTTCCTCCTTAAGGATTGTGCATTATTTTGATGTTTCATGCATGATGGGCTGTTAGTCTTGAGTCTTTAATTTCGTAAAGTGCCTAGATCGTCATTCAAGGATGAATGTTCCCAAGGGGGAGATATTGTAATACTCCAAAAACTAATAGGCCAAACTAGAGCTTGACGTTAGGGTTAGAGCCTTGAATGTACTACCCCGTAGCTTAAAATAAATATTTTCATGTTAGAACGCCAAGGTTCAAACTCCAAAGACCAACCATGGGTCCTTGAGGAATGCACAAAAATTGTGCTTGGGCAGTGACCCACGAGGGGCCGCTCACGCCCCATAGGCCCCACCACGCCTCGTGGGTGAGGGGCTATGGATAGAAGCTGCAGGTTCAGGTCCCAGAACCCCGACCCACGCTTCACCAACACGGTCCGTGGGTCCAACCACGGTCTGTAGGTGAGGGGGTCGTGGGTGATCCCTAGAAACCATTTTTGGGAATTAGTTAGGGAGTACTTTGGAGTTTTCCTTTTTAATTAAATATTAAGTGACGTCGTTTTGTATTAAATTAGACTAAATATATATAATTTTAACACCCCCAAATCAAGTCAAATTCTTCATAATTCCAAATTCCCAAATCAAAACCACTTCCCCCC
>JAJOOR010027581.1:0-13740 GCA_036250505.1 Solanum acaule
AAATTCCATTATGATCTATCTCTATTTTTGTTTCCCATTCAACAATGTCATCATCCAGTACTCTAGCTTTCAACCTGCACATTAAACAAATCGAAAGTACTGAAATGGGCGACTCAATAAAATTTGTAGCCTAAAGTCAAACTTTGATACGATTGAATTTCTAGCTTTCAACTTGCACATTAAGTAGATAGAAGTACTTAAATATGGTCATCAATAAAAGCCTATAATGTTCCACTAGGAGCATTTCAAATGGATGCCTAGAGTATCATGGTCGACTCAATAAAATTAGTAGCTTAAAGCCAAATTTTGATATGAATAGATTGAAGTTCTAGCTTTCAAGCTACAGATTAAGCAAATAGTGACACGATCAATAAAACATATAATGTTCCGCTAGGGCATATAAAAAAGTGTGCCAAAGCATTAGGGGCGACTCAATAAAATTAGTAGCTTAAAGTCAAATTTTGAAGCTAGACCTCTAGAAAGGAAAATTCTTCATTTTGAGTATTTGCGTCCCAATTTATGTTTTTGAGCACTTGTACTACTGGAAACTGTTTTGCTCAGATTCGTCAAAAATACTGACATATACTTATGTAGGATCCCTCAAAAGCTCCAACATGAGTTCAACAATATTTTTGAAGGGTCTGAACATATAATTAAATTAGAAGGGAGATTATGGAAATTAAACAACTTACTGCAAACAAATGTTCTGATAATCTCTGTTAACAACAGGCTTCCATTCTGAATCACCACCACATTCCGCGTACCTCTTCTTCACATGAACATCACATTTATCTAGAACTTCACATAAACGAAAAGAGGCATCTACCACGAAAGTGAATCGAGGGTTAACATCATTGAATATCCTGATTCCAAATCGAACATTGAGGCGTATACAATGTAGCTTCAAATCTCTATCATCGTGCATAACACGTATTTTAGGGTTGTTTCCATCGTAGAAGGAAGCTGGGATCGTGTAAATAGAAGGTATAGAAACTTCATTAGGTGAAATCCATGAAGCTTGAGGAAATATGCCCGGAAAAATAGACTCCTGCAAATGAACCTCGTCTAACTTCATTCAAAAATGAAACTTAAAACTTTATAGAATCAAAATAGAAATGATTATCGAATGCCAATTCAACCAACTCAGGCTTCGGTTCTCCCCTTCTCTCGTCCCTCTAGTCAAGGGTTGAGCTAGAGGGGCGGAAAGGGGTTCATCTGTATCCCTTCATGATGGAAAAATCACACTGCATGTACACTAATTATTTTATTTATGTACATATATATACTAGATGTTAAAAATTTTGCCTCTGCCACTACATCATAGTATGACATATATACATACTACGTACATATGTATATACTTATGATTTTATATTATGTATTTTTCTTAAACTAATTATTTAAACTTACCAAGAATAAAACACTTCCACAGTGCTTGACAACTTCAAGATTCATTCTGACATCATCCAAACTCCTGAAGTTATGGGTGTCAAATGAACAGATTAAGCAGGTCAAAGTTGGGGGGAATAATATATAACTCGTTCAAAGGTTATTTGAATTAAAGATAAATTGAATCAAGAAAAACTAAAGAATTAGTCATATATAACTCAACCATCAAACTATTATCAACTTTTAATTTCTTTGTTTAATTATCAAACAAAACTAGCAAACTTTTATATTTCTTTATAGAGATAACGGTCAAAAACACACGTGATAATTTTTTTTTACAAATTTTTTATCTGAATTATTAAGTGTTTGCGTTTCCTATTCGACTACCACCAACTATTTATCAAAATTGATCAGTTACCATGTGGACGATATTTTATGAGCAAATTAAGTTGTCACGAGCCTTTTGGCACTTGTATACAAACACTTGATCTGGTCACTTTCGAAGTATGTTTTGATATATAGTTGATGATAGTTAAGATAGAAAACACAAACATATAATAGATTCGATATAAAACTCAAAAAATAATAATACTTTAGATATATTTTTGACCATTATCCTCTTTCCTCAATGCAAATGAATATTCATACTTACCTATGTACTTGGTCTTCAAATTCAAAATATGCTGCTAGACTATCCAACTGCCAAAAACATTATCACTCAAATTTTAGGATAAATTTTTTTGGATAAAAGGAAGGGTAATATGAATACTATATGATTTTAGATAATTATTATTTATTGTTTATGTAAATAAAATATTAATCCACGGGATACTTACAACCTCTCACAAGTTCGAGCAAGTATAAAATATTTTTGTCCATCAAGTTTATTTTGTTGTTGTTGTGAATTGGTTGATTTTGGTTTTCTATTAGCAGAGACAAATACAAGATTTGAACTTTATGAGGTCAAATGCAGAATTCTATCACATTTCATATAATTCTGAATCTACTTTTTTTTCTATATATATTTTTTTTAATTTCATTTTATGTGTCATAATTTAAATATGTATGGAATTTAAAAATAAAAAAACTTTTGAATTTTGTGGTCTTAATGTCAAATGAGATATTGGAATTCAGGAATTACTTAAGGGTGACAATATTAGCCCATGAAAACATGACATGCTCAACCTAATTGACACGCTCATTTATTTAAGTCAAATTATTTTCACCCGCCTAATTAAGTCTATCTAAAAGTTGGGTGATATATCGCAAATTGACCATTTTTTTTAATACTTAGCTCATTTCAATCTAAGCAATAACCCGTTCATTTTATATTATCTCTAACATATTTTGACTCCCACAAATTCAGTCCAACTTGCCTACTATTTGACACACCTAGAATCACTAAATATAGAAGTGACATTATTTTTGAAACACACTAAAAAAAAGATGACATAAATCAAAATAGAAAAAACATGATTGATTCAACGGTATGAATCAAAATTATTAAATTCAGATGAATCCGTAACTATGGCACTAGGTCTGACGACCTTCCTGCCATGATCTATTCTAACTTCATTGACTACTAGACTACACTCTCGAATTTGCAAAATCATGTAACAACATTCACCAAAATTATAAAGAGATGTATACCTTCATGTTTCCAGCCCTCTTTCCAAACCATTTTTTTAGCAATGGAAGTGAATCAATCAAGTGTCTATATTCTGGTGATGGCCTATTAATTCCATCAAATGCCTCTTTAATTTTAACACAATCAAATCTCTGAATATTGTGTCCAGCCCATATTTTCCCTGTGTCATCACGAAAAAAATAAAAAAATGAAATATCTCATAATATTTATTTTTTACGTACCATCGAAGATTATATAATAAGACAGTAAAATACCTTTAAAAGAGCTTGAAATGAACTTTAGGTATAAAGTCATTTCTTTTGGTACATTTACATAGTTGGTTTTGTGGATTTGTTAATTAGTACATCTCCGATGCTGATAGGGCCGAGATCTATTATTCTTAAAGTGTATTTTTTAAAATATAAATTTAGATTAATCAAGTCTCGTAGAGGGTGACAAACACCGAATGAGTAACTTAAAAAAAAATTATTTTCTACATTACTAGTGTAAAAAAGAGCAAATTATTGCAAGAAACATCCCTAGTATATATTTGGGAAGGATCGCATCTGAGGAATACAAATTAAACGGTGGAGCAAGGAATTTTACTAAGAGACTTTAAAATATTAAAAAGTATATAACATATAAAAAAAAAAAGGAGATCAAATCATCACATATATAAAAATAATTAAAATTTTGACTAAGCTAAATAGTGTAATTTTTCGGCTACCTTGACATAGGTGGCTGTGCCACGGAGTACAATATAGGTAGAGCCATCTTGACTCAAATTTTAGGAGTCCAGAGCCTAAAATACAATTTCTATTTATCAAAAATTCCAAAAGATTAACAAAAAATGGGAGCAAACCAAAAAGGTACACGTTAACTTTACCCTATTGGTTTGTTTCCATTTTTTTGTTACCCTTGGGAAATTTTGATTAAAAAAAAAAAGTTGCCCTTAACGCTCTGAACTTCAAGTTTTAGTGATTGATTTCACGCATCAAAATCATAACCTAAATTATATGAATATAATTTTACGTTACTCCGACACGTGAACACTCTCATTCTATAGTTACTTTAGTGTGTAAAAGTTAAAAAAATAATAAAATTTAATGTTAATTACCATGAAGGATTTGGTAGATTTTTTTAGCAACTTGAGAGAAGTGAGGGGCAGAAGCTAAAGCTTCTCTTGTGATACCATTAGAAAGATCTGAAAAAGTATCCAAGAATAACGGGTCATCGGGTCGGATCAGGGTCGAATAGCTATCAAGCTCAATTAACCTCCTCGGGCATACGAATATCGATCCGAATTCCAATAGGACCCAATCTTGACCCGGATTTGAATACCTCATCTCCAAATCAAAGAACACAATCGGGTCGTGCTCTCCATCTATGATCATCTCCATTAATGTAGTCGAGTTAAACTGAGTTGAGTTGAGTTGTGTAGTCAAGTCAAGCTGAGCTTTCACAAATTTTAGACACACTAAGAATGTAATTTTTTTGTTGTTGTTAGAGATATATAACTCTTTTTAAGTGTTTATATAGATGCATGTATGTAGAGCTATGTGTCTGAATTATTGAACTTTTAAATGTGAACACAATATTCTTTACATTTTAGTTAAAAAAAGAAGAAGATATTCTATCAGGTTTATTTTATGTTTTTAATTAGTCTATCATGTAATTTTAAAAAATAAAAATAAATTTAATTTTGTGATATTAAATGTAATATTTTATAATATATAATGTATTAAAATATAATTTAGATTTTATATTTTTAAATAAAATAAATGACATTTTTTTTGAAATCGACTAAAAAAAAGTTTGGATTTTTTATGGTGGGGCAGTGTAATGTACTATGGTAACTTTGCCTCTTTTTTTTCTTTCAAAAAGGCAGTCTTGAAGTAGTGTACATTGGAAGCTTAATTTAGTGTGTGACTTGAGAGGGTAGTTTTGTCATTTCATTGAAAAGACACTATTTTAGATTCGAGCCTGAATATAGAGTAGTCTCACCTTTGATAGAGAGTGTTTCATCTCCAATGGAGGGACTGATTTTAAGATTGTTGTACAGAACCTCGTAAGAAATTATATAAAAAAAATATTTACTTTTTTTTTATAATTAAGTGACTTTCTATTTCACCTGACGTGAAGTTGAATTTGTCAAATCCCAAAGCGAATACAAAACATCGAGTGAAAAAAATATAAAAATTACAATCTTAGTGGACAAGCTTCTTAATTTTATTGGTTATATATGTGTTGTCCCTTTTTTTTTCTTTCTTTTTCCTTTTGTGTTGGCCATTATCTCTTTAATAATCTTCTCACTGTCTTTAGTCATCAACTTATTATTCAAGGTCAAGAAAATATAAAGTTATAATAACGACAAAAGAGACATGTAGTACTAAAAATAATTCCTAGGTTTATAGGATAACTTTCTTTTTTTCTTCTGAGTCGAGAGTTTATCGGGAAAACAATTTTTTTATTCTATATATAAAGTAGAGATAAAGTTTATGTATATTTTATCCTTTTCAAATCATACCTATTGAATATATTATTATTCTTAATAAAAAATCTTGCATTAGAACTACATGAAGTTATCTTTGTTAAAAAACAATTTACTCCAATATAAAACTTTTCGATACGAATTAAAATTTAATTAAATCTCAATACAAGTACGGAACATCTTCTCTTTTTTTTTTCTTTTCCTCATGCAATAATTTCATGTTTCATACAAGTCCTAAGTTTGATGGCCATTGAGTCCATTCCAATTGGTTGAATAATGTCACAACATTCTCTTCTGTTACCATCCTATACAACAAAAAAAAAAAAGAAAAAAAAAAGAGTGAAGGATTATATACATATATATATATTTTTTTAAAAGTCACATAAAGTACTCTTGGTAGCAAACTTTTATAATAAAAACCTCAATATTCATATTGAAAAAGAATCATCAAAGAAAATGTTTTTTTTAACTCTGCAAATAATAATAATAATTATCATATAAAGTCTCATATTAAAGTGCTTATAATTTTGGGGTCTAAAATAAATCTTCTTCTATTTCTATCCTATAGACTATAAAATTTCTTTTATTTTAGAGTTCTAGAAAGGGTCACACCAATTCAAAGGAGTTTGGCATCCATGTGGAGCCTATCCTAATGAAAACATCTCATCACTGGTTGATCATTCAAGTATAGTTCAAACCTATAATGACAACCTATTCTTATGCAAGCATTACTAGTGGCTAATTCTACAGCTCGAATTCATGAAGACAATCTATATGCGGTACATACATCACCTATAGACAACTTCAATACACTCCAAAGTTGTTCTTTTCTTCTACAACGTAACAAATAAAGAATTTTGCGGTAATAATGTAATTATCACTATATTATATTTTTAGCAACAATAATATTAATATGAACATTTATAGCCAACACTCCATGTAAATGTCGTTAAAGATTTTAGCAGCAAAATATATTGTTGTTAAAAGAAAAAAAATCTATTGCCACTAAATATCTCTTTTGATGTAATGTTGATCGGTCAATAAACACACAAATACATATGTATAATATACCAAAGAAAATAAGAAATTTTGTTTTTGAAACAGATTAAGACAAACAAATCGAAACAAAGTGTGTACAAAGTAAACTTACCCCCACATGAAGCTTATGCCTAGGAGAGAACACGTGAACTTTCATGACACCATTAGAAGAATGATCATCATCATTATTGGCACAAATCCTATGATTTTTCTTGACATATGTTGTCACAATATGATTAAACCTAGTACCCTCCAAAGAATCAAAAAACAAAATATTTGGAACTTCATCACATGAAAAATTATTATTATTGTTGAATTTTCTAACATTAAACATGTAAGGTGGCCATGCACCTTTTCTCCATTCACCAAATGTCTCAATTGGAGTTTGAAGATAACTTTGTGAAATAATTTTGTCATAAATTTGTACTGAATATCCCCATGACACTGAAAATGTCCAATTGTGTCTCTTATTGTAACATGTACTTTGTTGTAATAGTCTAGATTGATCAACACTTGCTGCTTTCATTAGATGATTTAAGGCATCATAATGGTTCATTGAAGGAAAAATTGGTGATACTAAGTCAAGATGATGGAGTGATATGAATGGTGATTGTGGATGAGCTGATAAAAATCCTGATATATCGCGACGCAAGTCGATCTGAAATAAAATGAGAAAGTCATATGTTCGATTCATGATTTAACAAAATATTAGAGGAAAAATAAGTTCTCTCATACTTATTTTAAGCTAACACTGAGACATTATTAATTACTCCCTCCATCCCAATATATTTAAAGTGACACCTTTCGAATTTTGAGATTTAAACAAGTTTATCTTTGATCATAATTTTTTTTATATATTTTTTAAATATTTTGAATTGTCAATTATGGTAACTTATAATACTATTTACATAGTTTATAACTATATAAATTTCATTTCAAAAAATTTGAAGATTCCATGCGCAAATTCACGATCAAACTTAAACAATTTGACTCTTGAAAAATAAAAAGTGCCACATAATTTCGGACATAAGGAGTATTATTAATGATTTTATGTTTAATTAGTACTTAACATTTACCAATTTACATTTCTAGTTTCAATATCAAGGTATGTAATGATATTTTACTGGATATGAAATTTAAGAAAGAAAGATTTTTCTTAAAACTTGTGGTAACAAAGCCATATATATAGATATATATATATATATATATATTGTATCACTATTTTATCAAAATCGTCGTTATAAGAACCATTAACTTTAAATTATGAATACGCCTCTGACCAGAGTTTGATTACTTACTTGATGAAACCCTTTTTCTAGTGTAATGGTGACTCCTAAATCAGCAATACAAGCTTGTAAAATGTGATCACTTCCATACAAATATGGATACCTCTTAATACAAGTATCCATATTCTTAGCCAAAGCTTGTGCTAAAGGGTAACTCAATGCATAACCAGCACCACCAAATGCCATTTGAAATGACATTCCAAAATTACTCACAATACACTCTGAATTCATCCCAACATAATAGTATTTCATATGATCATACTTTGATAGCACATTGACCAAATTTTCAATCATCAATACAGTGTCATCGTCAGCCATAACGTACCATCTAACAATACTAGAGTCATGTTCTTCCATGAACGTCTCCTGAATCACTCTCACCATTCTAATCGCGAATGGCATTCCATGTTTGTTGTAAGGCATGTATCGCGAATTGTCACTAGAAATTCTATAAGGAGGAGATGAATTAGGCCATGGTAAGTGTTCATCATTTGGGGTTCTATCTAAGAAAAGATAACCCTTAGTTATATTTGGTTTCCACCAAGAATTTATGTAACATTTTTTTTTACCCCATGTGTTTGATGAGGCTGCAATTCCAAAAACTAAATGGCTAATATTGGTTTTAATATTATTGGAATTAAAATAATATTGGTTTGATGACTTGATGATGTTTTTTGTTGGGGGAAATTGTGATAGGGTTGTTGTTGTTGTTGATGATGATGATAAGAAAAAGTATATAAGATATAGAATTAGGGTTAAGAAAACTAGGGTTTTGCATAAAATTCCATTCAAGAACAAGTTTTTGGACAAGGTTTTTGGTTTAATATTTAGGATAATGGCATTATTAGTAGTACTTTTTTCTAATGACATTTTTCTTAGCTAGGAAAATTTTGAGTTTTTGTTGAAAATGAAAGAACACAACTATGATACATATAAAATATATGTAAATTTCAGCTGGTTACGTTGTTATAATAATCGTTACATGCCTTCACTCCTTCTCTCAATTTGAAAAGATTTTTCAGTTACTTTTTATAATGATCTGATCTAAAAAGTATGATACATCGATATACGAGATTTTCTTTTTTCACATGTTAGGACCCCCTTGTGGTGCATATATAATATGTCATGTAATTGAAAGGCAAATTAATGTGATCATTGATTAAGTAATAACTTAACTTAAGTTTCTTGCTTTGTTTGGGAGATAATTGTGATTAAATGATAACACAAAAAGCATGAACATATATGCAGCAACTTTTGTGTGGAAACAAAATTTAATGATGAATAGTCACACCAAATTACACAAGGGTCACACAAAAAATTATACAAGGGTCACACCAAAGTTTAGGGGGTAACTAAAGTTAAATTATTTCACATACTTCAAGAGTAAATTTGATCATTTTTACCAAAATAACTAACTTGTCATTATCTCAAAAATTGTCTTATAAAGAAATAAAAAAAATAAGGTTTGTCTCAAGGTCGTAAACAACCTCTTTACCTCACAAAGATAAGGGATAATGTCTGCGTATATTCCATCCTATCTACACTATATCTGTAAAATTACATTGAGTATATTATTGTTATTTAAGTTTTTTCTCGTGATCATAAGTATCTTTACACAAGTTTGTGATCATCATCACACCGCAAAAAATAATAATTAAAGGAAGTATCTACAAAAACCATCGTCACTAAATAGCTCATAAATAATAGAATTTTTAAAATAATTTATTGCTAAATTATCCATCATTAAACTAAATTAGCGATAAATTTTTATTGTTTAGCAACATAAGTTGTCCGTCTCTAATTTATTTATTTTTTGAAAATGGACCAATCAATTTCTAGGACATAGCTAAATTTTAGTTATTAACAAATTCAAAATCCACAAAAGAATATAAAGGGTAGTAATTTTTTTTTGAGGTCATCACATACATTTAGAGTCAATGCCTTATAAATAAATTAACAAAAATTGTTCAAGGCATTGAAAATTGTATTTTATTATTATATTATTTAAAATAAAGGGGAAAAAAGGACATTTCCTTCTTCCTTTTTGCTCCAATTTTTTTCCTATTGAAATGAAAATTTTCCTTCCCATGAGCTTTGCCAAGAAAATGTTTTCTTTTGTAGTTTTCAAGGAAATTTTTCTTTAATTTATTTTTCCCAAAAAAAATCCAGAAAAATAAAATTTTGCAAGAGATGTATATATAAGTTAATAAAATGTTTTATTTGTAGTTTTCAAAGAAAATTTTCTTTGAGTTTTTTTTCCCTAAAAATAATCCAGAAAAATAAATTTTGAAGGAGATATATAAGACAAGAAAATGTGTTCTTTTGTAGTTTTCAAAGAGAATATTCTTTGAGTTCGTTTTCCCTTTATAAATAGAATTCAAAAAACTTAATTTTGGAAAACATATTGTATATATTTAGTTTTTTTGTTTTTTTGAAATAGAGAAATAAATGGAGAATTCATCATTGGGAGCTGCAATTTGTGCTGTTTTTGCAGTTTCTGGAGGTGTTGTCCTTCTTGCATCTAAAGTTCATAAACACCTCCTCTCTGATTTCATGAAGAAGATTGAAATTGAAATTAGTAAATATTTTGGCCCTTTTAATTTTTATTTATTTATTTACTGTTAAAATATCGCACCGATTTAATTTTCTCTAAAATGTATTTCTATTATCCTAATTTATGTGATATATTTATCTTTTAGATATGTTTTAAAAAGAATAACACATTTTAGTATAGAAATAGTTTAACTTAAACCTTTTATTTTATGCGTAGGATGTGTTTGGTACAAATGAAGATGTTTAGGGTTTTTAAACCTTTTTTCTTGACGTTCAGTGAGCAAGGAGAAAACATTATTTCAAGAATATTTATTTACAATTTAGATAAATCCTTTGAAATAGGGAGTAGAGGTGGTCGGGGGGAAAGGATAGGGGTCGAGGAGGAGACGATCAACGTAAAATATCATTAATTATAAAAGTTATTTTCCCATTTTATAGGTAACCTGTTTTTCTATAGAAAATATCTTGACCAATCAAACATGAGATTATTTATAGTCGCATTTCTTGTATATTATCTCTAAATTATTATTTTTTTGAAAATTCTAATTCTGATACTGATCGATAATTTTAATGAATATTTTTGAATGTTAGGACTAGAAAAAGACCAACAAAAGAAGAAGGTGAGGTTTTCCAATGAAGTTATAAAATTGGGCCCTCAATTATTAGAGAAAGTTGAAGAAGTTGATGATCATAATCCAAAGAGAAGGAATAAACCAAAGAACTTTGAATCTATGCCTTTGAATTGGCAAGCTCTTTACAAAGGGATCCTCCAACACAAGTCCCTCAAACACTACAACTAAATTCAATTTTCAATTTTGTAATATTATTAGTATTATTATATTAAAATGTGTTTTATGTGGTTTTGATAAATTTTTGGAATTTATTCGTGTAATTTTTTGAGTTAAATAAAGACAAGTAATCAAATGAAGTTTCTTTTTTATGTTTTATTTTGATTTGATACTGCTTCACTCCCTCCCCCTCTTCTAGAAGAAGAAGAAGAAGAAGAGAGCTATGTCTGAATTAAACTAGAAGATGAAAGATTTTTTTCATTTTTCGACGCTAAAGTAAGATCAAGTTCATGATTTCTGTCTTACACAAGCGATAATTGTAGTTATCTATTGCTTAACTAATTAATCATCATCAACAATAATAACATACCAATTGTGCCATTGTGATTATATAAGAGGACTTTGGAGATGGTGTGGGGGGTATATGCAGGTGTTATTTTTATTTGGAGTAGTTTTTTTTTAATACATCTTCTACTTAAAAAAAAGTGCTTTAAACTTTTATACATGACGATTTAAATTATAAAATATAGAGGTCTCGATTGAATATTACATCAATTATAATACAATAAATAACATATTATTATATAGAAGATATATAAAACTCTAAAATGTAGATCATCAGATCTTCACTCCAAAAGTTTGATGATTTTGTTGACTTTTCAAATACAAATAATTGTTAAATAATTTTTAAAAATTATCTAAGAGAGTCCGTTTGGATGAACTGAATTTAAGTGTTAGAGTTGAATTTAGGAACGTACAAATAATAAAGTATTTGGATGGATATGTTGAAATTAATAATAAATATTTCATTTGTTTGGTAAAATAAACACTTTTCTTGTTATAATGTTTGAAATATCCGAAAAGTTGCTAACACAAAAAATAACAACATGTATGTCCACTGTAGTTATACAAATGAGAGAAAAGGTAAGATGTATGCAGACTTTACCCGTTATGAAATATATAGACTTATACTTAAGTTATTTATGATAGGTACTCGATTCAAAACACATGTATTCGATGCGTAATTATATATATAAAAAAGTAAGACGAAAAGGTATTAAGATAAAAAAAAAAACTTCATATTCTATATACACAAAAGGTATTGTAATATTTTAAGTAGAAAAAAGAAAACAAATTGGGTCCATAGCTCAGTGGTAGAGCATTTGACTGCAGATCAAGAGGTCACCGGTTCGAACCCGGTTGGGCCCTTTTCTTTTCCTTTTTTAATCTGTAATTCTTTTCATATTTTTAATTAACTGGGATATAAAACTGTCAATAGTAGCTTTGAATGATTATTTTTGCATGTTTGTTTAATTTGAGTCGAGAGTTTATCAAAAACTGTTTTGAGAGAAAAACGTTTAAGTGGCGAGTAGTGTGTGCAATAGCTAGCATATACAAAAATTTGTATAAATGATGTTGATATTGTTCAAATAAATGAAAAGGAATCAATCAACAAGAAAATTTAGTTAATAAGAAGAATCTATTTTTATTATATGAGTGGTTGAAGTTTATTGTGCTAATTACAATCGTTGATTATCAAATTTTAGAAACGAATTAGTTGACTTTGGTAGAAAGCTAGCATGTTACCGTTAAAATAAGATATTTAATGTAAACTCGAATTAGTCCTGAATGTAAATTTTAAAGACCTGACAAAATAAAATAAATAAATAAAAAAGCAGAAGAAGTTGAGTGTGTTTGTTTGGTTGACAATTGACATGCATAACCAATGCTTTGTAATAATCAACTAGTTATTAAAGAGTTAATGGTAAAAACACTCTCTAAATTATTTTATTTTCAAGAGTTTGATACTTCAATTATTCATTGTTTCATTTATCTACCTAAACTATCACTATTTCTATTTTAGGGATAAGACACAAGTACCCCCTAGACTATGATCGAAATCTCAGAGACGCACATTAACTAAACTAAGGTCCTATTACTATTCGAACCCATTTTTTGATAATTTTGTACACCTTTTTGGTTTACATGGCCTCCAAACATCTCACACACGCCTCAACTAAGTGGAGTCACAGAGTGTGCCACATAGGCCAAAAGAGATACAAAATTACAAAAATAAAAAAGAATTCGGGGGATATAAGACCTTAATTTAGTTAAGGTTTGTTTCTGACATTTCGGTCATTGTCTAGGGAGGGGTATACTTGTGTCTTATCTCTTTATCTATAT
Source organism: Solanum acaule (assembly GCA_036250505.1). Taxonomy (NCBI): domain Eukaryota; kingdom Viridiplantae; phylum Streptophyta; class Magnoliopsida; order Solanales; family Solanaceae; genus Solanum; species Solanum acaule. The sequence goes on from JAJOOR010027581.1 coordinate 13,357, forward strand.
ATATATATATAATAAGCCACAATGCAACTATCATTGTAACTATCTTGTTAGTTTTCAACCAAAAGCTAACAATATCTTGTTAGCTTTTCAACCAAAAGCTAACAAGATTTTTAGTTACATATTTATTATTTATTATGTCATATGTCATTGTATGAGCTATTTATTACTAGTTCCTTTTGAATTTGTTAATCTGATTTTGATCTGACACATAATTTACTAAAGTAAATTAGATTTTGAGAAAAAACATTAAGTGATACTTGAAGTTGTCCCAGATTTTCAAAAAGACACCTTAACTTTGCGTGCATCCTATTACCCCACAAAACATTCAAAATCACAATAAATACACATTTTTTACACAATATTTCCACTTTGGACAAAAATATC
>JAJOOR010027585.1:0-12615 GCA_036250505.1 Solanum acaule
TTTTACCATGGGAGAGGCCCAACCAACAAAAGTTGTGTGAGGCTCCATTTATTTTTTGACACATAGATAGGTGGGCCATTTATGTACTTTTCTACTTTAAAACAAAAAATTTCTACAACTAACAAGAGAGAGAAAATATATTTACACATAAATTGAGTTGAACAAATATAAAAAATGCAACAAAATTTATGTGTGTTTGCTACTTTTTTATGCAATAAGAATTTATTTTAATTAAAGATGGCTAGATATAAAAAGAGAATCAAGATTTGAAAAATTAATTTTTTATTTCTTTTCAACATCAACGAGGATGCCAACTTTTTTCAAACCTCAACGAAAACGTTAATTTTTTATTAAAAAAATACACATTCAGATTGAACATCAAAATATGTAATTTTGATTTTTAATAAAATTCACAAGACCATGATTTGATTTAAGAAACAACGTTATAAAGAAAATTCAAAAAAGTTATTTGATTAAATGAGCATTCAACAAGTATAAAATATGGACCCTACAGTCATTTTTTATTATATTTTTATAATTATTCAGTGAATTGTATTATATCTGATAAGATATATATTAATTATAAATGTTATTTTAGTTTAGGTTTAAAGTTTTACTTTTTAAAAACTATTTCTTTGAGTAGTGATACTTTGTTTTAAACAATCATCCCCACAATAATAATATAATTAACTTTTTTTTACTTTCCTTCAAAAGTTCTAATTTAAAAATAATGTAACAATCGACATTTTAGATCGTAACATTTAAAATAAAATGACTACATTTTAAAATGACAATAATTATATAAAAAAAAAACACAACATGAATACAAAAAAAATATCATATCAAAATAAATTTGTCAAACGAACATATAACCATAACAACAATAATATATCCGGTATAATCCCCAAATTAATATAATATTAATAATGATTAAAAAAATGTAGCAAACACACATAATTCTTCTTGCATTTTTTATATTTGTTCAACTCAATTTATGTGTAAATATATTTTCTCTCTCTTGTTAGTTGTAGAAAATTTTTGTTTTAAAGTAGAAAAATCCATAAATGGCCCACTTGTCCATGTGTCAAAAAATAAATGGAACCTCACACACCTTTTGTTGGTTGGGCCTCTCCCATGGTAAAATTTTTCGTAAGTCCCAACTGCCAAAAGATTTTAGTACACTTCCCTAGATTACTTCCACTCACACTGCCGGCAATATACTGTATATCCACTAAATACTTGTATTTATATCAAATTTAAAAATACAACTTTAGCATTTAAATAAATGAATATATAGTAGTTAAAAATTAAATGAAAATACATATAGTATGTCAACGTAAAATTTAGGTGTATATTGAATAAAACCCGTCAAATTTAGTGAGGTTTTGATCTATTCAACCTTATTATTATTTTTACACTGGGTATATAGGAGGAGATTACAAGGGAGAATCAGATTTTCATCAACAAGGTGAAAAAACATAGTCAATCGATTGATCAGCTACTAATATTTTAAATAATGATTAATTAAAATGACGGTATAAAAATGATATATATATTATTATTTTTTTTCTAAAAGGAAAAATGGAAATTAGTAATAAAAGCTTTGAAGGATAAGCTGACGTTTATGGCATCCATGGTGCTCCAAAAAGTGTGTTCTTTAAAGAGTAATATGCATTACAGAATTTATTCCTTATATTCAAATTGAATTTTTTTCGAATAATCGAATCAATCTTTTAAAAAAAAAGGAATTTTACAAATAACACATTCAAAGATAAGTATTATCTTATGACGTTCATGATCGAGGAGGACCTACGTCTGACGAGGATAGTAATGAAGAAGGACTAACAATCGACAGGATTTCTAGATTATTAAGTTTTCAAAAGACAAATTTCATATCAAAATAAGAAGAAAAAAGTAAGAAACTTAACAATATGCGTGTTTGGCATCAATGATGATGTAGCATCAAAGACAAATCTATTAAGATAATAAGCGGACAATACGTTTCATGGTTTTGGACAGTCACACATTTTGTATTATGTGACGCAAAGCTTTTGAATAATGAGATACATATGACATCATCTAAACATCATAATTGATAATTCCACCTTAACATATAATAACACTATTTTTTTTATATGAAGTTCCAAACTAATAAAATTATAAATGGAAGGAAAATGATGAGTTAGTGGAAGGAAAAATAAAAAAGTGGGGGTCGGTGTTTGGCACACTACATTTCATAAATTATAAAGTCTATGATTTTATGGGGGAATTTTAAAAACATAATAATACAAATGGATAAATATAATCATTCACATATATACCACGTTCCATCTTTTAATTATTAATGGAAGAATAAATATGGGACAAACATATTTGACTTTTTATTTCACTTGCAATCATGCCAATGTCAAAGAGGCAAAAGTTTTTATTTCCTTAAATTTTTCTTCCTTTTTTCCTTCGTCTCTTTTTCATAAACCAAATATAATGCTAAAAAAAAATCATATGTTTTGACTCAAAACATGAACCCAAAAAAAATAAATTAATAAGATTTAGTATTGGATTGAATAAAATGTGGAAAAAAACATTGGAGAGAATATATATTAGCATCTTCCTTAGCTTTTTCTTCTGATATTCATATTGAAGTCGACTACATCCAGAATGACGTTGAAAAGTTTTATATTTTAAATAAAATGCTCCCTAACAAATAGTTTTATTCATATACTATAGGCTCAAATCTGAGAACTTCTTATTAATCATTCTTAATCATATATCACCATGAACTATTGTTGGTGATTAGAATATTTTTTTTGGTGTTCCATTTGATGGTTGGTGCTCGCTTTGGAATTCAACTAATTCGAATCCGTGATAGAAAATTTCAATTTGGAAAGGGATAAATTGTTTCCTATCAAAGACGACTTTACATTTAGAACTCGAACTCTAAAATCTCTAATTAAGAACGAAGAACTACTTATCACTCCACCACAAATCTTCGATGGTGATGAGAGAACATTAATTATACCTTACTATTATATGGTTTGCATAAATCAGCGGATAAGATTATAAATAAAATTTGGCCCCTCTCTTGAAGCATTAGAAAAAGACAGTGCTTCTTTTTATTTTCTTTTCATATACATCATGATTCTTGAGTTTATTTATGCAATGTATATACAAAAAGGAAGAGAAAAAAAACACAATTTTTTTCACAAGACACTTTTTTTTTGCAAAAAAAGAAGAAGTCAATTCCCTAAATAAAAGGGAAAAAGCAAACTAGGAATTGTTTGGACCCCCTACCCCCTCTTTTACATAGTGGAGATTGTACAAGGACAACAAAAAAAGAAATTCGTATTCTTTGATTCCCTTCTCAGTTCTCTCCACCATATCTTTTTCTTTTACAACAAAAATCGAATAAAGTTATTAGATAAATAAATAAAGTTCCTATAACAAATATTCTCACGAATAAAAGATGACAAAATTGTTGGTGTAAAATTGTTGGAAAATAATTAAAAGTTTGGTAGTTTAAGAAAAATTAATATTGCTCAAAGAAATCGTGCTAAGAAAAGTTGTTTCTATCACTTTTCTATGCAATAGTTTACCCCTAATAGAAGAAAGGATTGTCGTATTTATAAAAGTCTAGTTCTTAGGGAAGCTCTTTCTTATCCCGAGTTATTCGTCAATTAATTGAATTTGAAAAATAAAACTACATATAACGTGACTATTGAATATAATTAACTTATATTTTTCTTGCTCATGCAAAGATTTATAAATTATCACTATCATATTAGGAAATCAAATCGTTGTCTTGGATTTCAAAATTTTAAAACTACTTTCTTAAGTTAGTCTCTAAATATATGTATATCTCGTTGAAATTTTTTAAAGAAATTAATATCCAAAAACCCCTAAAAATTGAATATGATGACCTTCATATTCTTAACTATTCTACTTGCAATAGAGAAAAAACTATTTCAAACATCTTTCTTGCTTTTAAGAAAGTTGATTTTTGTTCTTTGAATCAACCTATAGCCTAATAAAAATGAATTTTTACTTATTTTATACTTATACTAAGATAAATTAACGATTGTTTTTTAGATCGATAATTATATGAAATAATGAAAATGAAAAATTATGGATACAAATGTGTCTTTTTTTTTCTTTTTTTTTTTTTGGGGGGGGAGGGGGGTTGTCCAATGTATTTGGACAATCATGTGGGAATTCTTGATTAGGAAGAAAAAGTTAAACGGATTTGGTCAAAGTTTAGTAGATAACGTACATGAGAATCCAACGATCCATTAAGAGAAAAACATTTACAAAACTTATTCCTTAAAATTTATTTACTAAATTTAACTTTACGGACGATCTCTTACTCTATTATTTTTGTTCGGAGTAATACCTTACGAACATAAATATTAGAGTAGATATCTAGAAAGTAGAATATTAATACGTAAGAAATTCTTCTTCATATTTGATAAATGTGTTTTGAAAGATTCTTAAATATGATAATTTGTTATATGGTTATTAATAATGTTATGCATGAATACTTGTTTTAACAAAGTATTTTTTTAATTTTTTATATAGCTTAATTACCACTATATTTTTATCTCGTATAAACAATACACAAATTTTTACTTTATTTAATCCAAGTATATATCGTTTAATATTGCCAATCAAATGTTGCGTTAATTACGGAAACAACAATTACCAACACGAATTTGTTTTCGTTCAAATTAATTACAGATCGATTTCTCTCGCAATGAAGAGAGAATTTGGATGAGAATTCGAAATTTAATTTATTGTTGCTGCAAATACTAAATATTTTTTTATCTATGTTATTTTCTAATTATGTGATGAATCAAATATTATATTATCTTATGTGAGATTTTATGTTGTCTAATTTATAATTCCAACATCAAATGACCCCTAAATTAAGAACACAAATAATCACTAGATTGTTAATTTTGCCAACGCCTCTTTTCTAATTATATTGATGAGTATATATATATATATTGTTAGGTGACCCACTATGTGGTCAGTTTTCACTATGTTGATATTCTTGACCAAAATAAATAAAAATAAGAGGCCTTGACCAAAGAAGTGTGTGGGGTCCACCCATTTTGAGGCTTTCATAATTGAAAAATTGAAAATTATCTCTTAGGAGGTCCACATGCCACCCAATGGGAATAACAGTTTAATGCACGTCTCTATTAATTCTATTTTATTAGTAGTAATAATAATATAACTCTTCACTATTATTTAACAAAATAAACTATGAGTACTTGATGAATTATATAAATGGCTTGAAAGTACATGAAAATGTACTATTTTTTGTGTCAAGCCTGTCTGTTTATGAATCCTCTGTTCATGAATCGGATGTGCGATGGAAGAATTTCAAACTTTGAAGCTCAATATAATCAATTTTGAAAAGTAGAATCACCATAAAGATAAAGATATTTTCTTCCTTAAATCAAAAGTTTAGAATTTAAACTTTCAATATAAAAAAAACGCTGACAATGAATACTTCACCCTTTAATATATTTTACAATGTGGGAATCTGAAATAATTGAAATTCATTACAAGTATCAAACATCAAATACGAAAACTTCATTATTTTATGATTTTTTATTTTTTATTATTGAAATGAGGAATATAACAGAGACAAATGTAGAAAAATGGGGTGTTTCTCTTATCATTGGTTCTTACAATTTGACTATCTTGTGGATTAGAGATTCTATGTGTCAGAACCTAAAAAATACACCTTTGTTCTTCACTTATTAATTGTCACTATAAAAATTATTTTATTTTTATATATAATAATTAAATATATCTCATTATTGTTAAAAAGTACCTTTAACTTGGTGCAAGGAAGCATCTTATGCACCTAAATGATTCCAAAACCTTGACCAAACACTAAAATGATTAGAGAAAAGAAAAAAAGAAAACCCCTAAGAATATTTAACTTCACAATATGTGCTAATTATATAACTAGATAGGCTTTCTTAATTTTAGTTTTGCATACATAATTACATGCAAATATATTTTCTTGGTTTTTTTTTATTCGTATGTTCATTTCTGAATTCATGTTCACAATACATTTTTTTCATTGAAACATCTAGTTCAGAATAGAGGAATCCTAATTATTCATCACACCTCGTATTAGTCATATAAGCATATATGCTCACATGACACTTATATGTCTAATCCATGCTAAATTTGGATTAAAGCTTACATTTTATTTGGGGTTACGTTGAGCAATTAATTTAGATTTCACAAATTAAATAAGCTTATTTTATTAATTCAAGCTAAGGTTCAATTCATTTGAAGGTCCAAGATTATGTCATGTATTTAGTGACATGATATTTCAAACAAACTCAAAACGAACAAGATGATTTTACGTGTCCAAATAATACATCAATCCTCAATTAAATTAAAGACCATGCAAAAGCAGCCAAATCTCCAAAATGACATATTTTATCCAATTACATATACTACCTTATCACATAATTCATGTGATAGAATTGATGAGTAACATGAGCTAACCAGAATCAACAAATACAGTTCATATTATGTAATGGGACTACTTACTCCCCAACAACTACAACTATGGTAATACATCATTTTTTGGTTCATTTGGTGAAGACATTCTCAAGCACATGGACCCAATATCAACAACATAGTTCGAGCGATCAATAGAGTTCTTCTAGAAGATCAATGTGAACTCTAGAGAATAGAATCGATGGAATACATAAAATAATACTCACAAAGATTTATCAACAAAATGACTTTTTCTTCATATGCATCGTATTCTTTTTTTTTTTTTTTGCAACAAATTTATCATTGTCACGAAACATAAACAACAACCACAAATAAAATATAAGGAAAAAAAGATATTATTAATTACTTTTTATAAGTACAACTCTATTTTAAATTGATTAGGCAATTATAAATTGTTATTTTTCAAGAGTACTTTCTCAAAAAACATGACAAAAAATACTTTTTAAAATGAAGTTATTTTTTGAAGTTTTGCCAAACCGAATATAATGAATAAAAAAGAATCAAGTGAGAAATTGTTGAGTCCTCTTCACATTAATAATGGTTCTGTTTTTCTATTTTTGGTTGGGCTTGTTTGTTCAATGTACGGCTAACTTCAATCCAATGGGCTTCCATTGGGCTTCTTTACGCTCTCTCGATTTCCTCGATGAATTTTGATTTTAATCTTTGTAATATAAGTTTTGATACATATAATTTTCAATTAATTAAAATTTGTATCTTTTTTTTAATCTTTATGTTGAAAATACATGATATCTTCCTCAAATAATGGTGTAACAATGCAAATTTAAAATGATACATCGATAATAGAATGGCTTAATATTTAATAATTCGTTAAATTTGTTCTGATTCACAATTCGAGGGATCAAAAGTACTTATCTATCGATTAAAAGTTTAATATACTTGATAAAAAATCACAAGCATCAAAATTAGAATTTGTCACCAATGGGTGGGTGTAAGAAGATCCACTTGAGTAAGATTTTATAGGCCCAATTTCATCAATATGGACCCATTGGTTATAGAGAAGTTTGGACCTATTGATATATACTAATAATGGGCCTTCCCATTTAGACTGCAACAACATAAACTCTTTTGATATTGCTAGTAAGCTTTTCTTTTCCCTTTTCCCCTTTTAAATTAGTGAAAATCATGTTGTGTTTTGATATTTTTAATAAAGTTGGAGGTAGTGGGATAGAGCGAATTGAAATTACTCTCATCGATACCACTAGATCATAATTCTTTGACGCAAAAAGAGCCTATTTGTTTTAGAAACATGTGAAAATAATTTTTTGCACTTTAGTATACGTACGAAACAACTAATGCTTTTGAACAATATTTTTTGTAGTGACATATCTCATATGTGCTCATAATATTCATTGAAATATCTCAAAAAAAATAAATCACTTTCTTAAACCTTATATCAAGTCAAAATCAGATAGATAAACTAAAACAAAAAATACATCAAAAACACACCTCCTAATTAACATGCATACTAAATTATTGAAATCTAATATAAATATCGGATACTGACATACTATCATCGAAATCTGATATGAATATCGAATACCGAATGATTGAGAAGATGTATAGGAAACAGAAAGTAGCACGCATTGAGAATGTGTCAGAAAAAAGAATGGAGAATTAGGAGACATTCATTCATTCAAAACAACGTAAGTAATAATTGTCTTTTCACAGTAAAAGTGGGCCGACAAGCAGCACGCCTCAGCCGGCACTACACAATGCGCCCCTACAAACAAAACTTACTGTTTTCAATAACTCATAATGTTTTTTTTTACTCCTCGTCTTAAATTATTAATCGTGATTTTTAAAAATAAAACTTTGTATTTATTTGTTTTTTAAAAATTTAAAATAATTGCGATTAAACTGTATTATTAATTGTTGTATAGTTTTTTGCCAACAAAAATGTTTTTCACTGTTTAAGAATCTAACATTGATTCCCAAAAGAATGTTTGTTCTCGTGAGCTTTTGTGGAACTAAAATCGCATGCTGTCTACCTAGATTCTTTAACATTTGTCTACTTCAAAAATTTAACAAAAATATAAAAAATAATTCAGACTTGCATTTGTGATATTTTTAAAAATTTAAGCTTTTAAATAAGATGATTCTTACACGTCCAACAAATATAGCAATACATCAGAACGCTTTAACATGTCGAGTTGATTGGAATAAAAAAAGTCCTTTGTAATTGATGGAGATTTGATAAGTTAAAGAGTTTAAGTTTTATACATTGTTAGTGTAAACAATTTCCACACCATTAGTGTATATTTTTAAATTTTTCAGTATGGATAGGATCAAATTATAATCATTGAAATAAATGAATTATATAAACTCACACATGATTTGAGGTACATAACAAACTTTTCAACAATGAAACATATAACAAATGGCAAGATTTAATTATCTCCTTGCAGATCATCAATCATAGTTATATATATTAAGTGAAACGATTACTTACATTATTTGTCATTGAACAAAACCCTAACTAGTTATAACTATTACAGGCAAACACAAAAACATGTCACGTTCACACAAAAGTATATTTAATAACTTTACTATTACTCCATGGTTTGCCTTCAAGTCTTCAACAAATTGTAGTACTCTTCGTCTTTGGGACCTTCCACTAGTACCTCATGATTGATTTCACAGATCGAACTAGTAACCTATAATTCCCACAAAGAAGGTACAATTTAAAGTTGCACCAAAGCTCCAATATTTCAACAAAGCATGCATGGAAAAGTTGTACATATACCCTAGTAATTCCTTGTTCCTTGACCTAATACTCTTCGTCTTTTACCTCGTTCACCAGTATCATAACTCGAACGTTGAACTATAGACCTCAAAGCATCTCTCAAGAACAACAACGACGATTCATCATGATCAGTATTGTTATTATTACTCTCCTTATGATCAACAGCTAATACAATCACATTACGAATTCTCCCTCCTAACGTGACCATTTCAGCTCTTATAGGACTCAATCCAAGTGATTTTAGGGTTTCGATTAGGTCAGGGATGAGATCGAATCGATCCTCGCAACAAAGAGATGCCTTTATGAGTAATCTTCCATCAGCTAAACAATCATTTGATGATAACACACTGATTTCATCAGTTTCAGAAGGGAATAATAAGTTTGTTTCACTTTGCATAATTTGTGAAGTTTGTTCTTTGAGTTCCCTCACACGTTGAACAACTTTGGCTAGTAATGAAGCTTTATCTAACTGTAAAACGAAAAAAAATGAGTTTAAGTTATATACATCGATAAGGACGATGTAAAAGATATTAATGCAAATAATTTTATTGAAAAGTCAATAATATGTTATAACAAATTAAGTTATATCGATCATATAAAAATTCATTATATTAACAGTCAGAGCAAAACAAAAAAGGCATTCAAAAAGAAAGATAGTAAGAACAAAAGAAAAATGTCATTTTATTGTTTTTTGGTGGAAAAAGTGAAACTACTTTCCCAATATATACCTAATTTATGTACTTTAATTTAAACCTAGAAGCAAGTTTGAATATCCTTTTTTAAGGGTTCTAGTAAATAAGAATCTTGAATATAAAAAAATTTAAATAAAAAGAAGAATAAGAAAACAGATATAATCATGGTTTTATTCTTCTTCATATAATAACCACAAATCTTGAGATGTAGACTTAATTCGAAACTAAATTAAATGTATAGATCCGATGGAAATTATTGTAAAGGAATAAACTTATTTATAACATGTAGTAGTAATTACTTTAGCATAAAAACTATTGCCCCAAAAAATAAATAAAATGAAACCAAAACAAGCATTTTTCTTTGAAGTTATCAATTGAAATATATCAAATATATAACTAGATAAATTTATTTACTTTTTCTGTTTTTTATTTATTTATAAAAAAAATCATGTTTCATTCAATCTTCCACCAAATTTAGTACAGTAATAAAAAAGGAAGAGGAAATACACATTAAGAATTAGGAAAAGAAATTAATTAGCAATGGGCACAACTTAATAATTATGTGGCTAAGCAGAAAAATCTAGTTGTTAATTAATTCTATTCAATAATCAATTAGTATGAATTAAGTATCAAATAATCTTGTTACATATATACATACAAGTTAATTTAACAACAGATTAACAATGAATTTCATAACGAGAAGAACTTACCTTAGAATTGCAAGAAAGTAGGGTTCTGAGGCTATGAAGATGAGAATTAATCCTTTCTCTTCTTCTTCTTTCAGCTTCTTTATGATTCTTAGCTCTAGCTTCTGGACTATTATTATTATTATTATTATTATTATTACTCTCTATAGTTTCTTGAAATTCCACATGATGATGATGAGGGTAAATTGGGGAGGAGCTACAAAAACTTTTAATAGCTTCAATATCAAAACCATAATAATCTCCCATCATATTATTGTCACTTGATGATGATTTATTTTTGGAGAAATAATTGCAAGATTCAAAGTTTTCTTGAAAGTCTTATTGTTGCTGCATGTTGAGGGGTTTGTGTTTGTCTTCTAAAGAGAGAAAGCTTTTTGGGGGTGGAATTTTAGAGTATAGTGGAAATGATTGGATAAGAAATATGATCATGTATTCTAGGGTTTTCATAAGACTTTTCTTCTTTTAGAGTTCGAAGCGATTTTAAATTTATGAGTTTTGAATAAAATTATTTTTTAGATAAATTATTTATTATTTTTCAAATACAATTACAAAGGTTTGTACAAAAATTACTAGCTAATAGGTTCTGTCGAATCATGAGTAGAAAAAAATTGTATTCGCTATTCTATCAATCTTATGTATCAAAATATTTTTAAACTTGTGATTTTTTTTAAGATGTCATATGAAATATTAAAATTAAGAAGTATATTAAATATATAAGTTAACATTTTTTATAATTAGACTAAAAATTTAATTCAGATAAATTGAGATTGAAAAAAATAAAATCTTTTTGGTTGTTTGTTCTTTTAGGTTGGGTTGTGGTCACATGAAATGATGATATGAAAGCCACGCGGTTTTTTATTTTATTCGAAAAGATTACTTTTTTATCTTTTTTAGTTTGACCAACAAAGAGATAAAGACTCCTTGCATGATTAACCAAAGAATTGTGCAATTTTATTTGGGAAAGTTTAGATTTAACTTAAATTGTAAAAAAAATGAGTTGATTTCTATGTATTGGTGGTGTGAGAAGATATATTTTATATAATAGACAATTGCATGTAAAATTTCTTGATAATTTAGTAAGAATTGTAGGTAAATCTTGCAATCTCACATGTTAAAGTTTAGGGTAAAAGGTCTGAAAATACTTTAATTTTGGCCGAAATTGCTGTTATGATACCGAACTTTGGAAATGACCTTTTACCCCTACACTATTTAATAGTGTATCATGTGGACATCATAAATATTGTATTATTATAAATAGTAATGTGTCCACGTGGGCACGTATATACCTTTAAAATACACCATTAAATAGTGCGGGGGTAAAAGGTCCTCCATAAAGTTTGGTATCGTAACAGCAATTTCGGCCAAAGTTAAAGTATTTTTTAGACCCTTTTCCCTAAAGTTTACTAGAAGAGAAAATCTTTGTATTGTTAATGTACCTAACTTAAATTCTATTTTGTTTTAAATTTGTTTGTTCTATTGTCTAGAACATTTTAATTTCGGATGAAAACTTATCAAGTCAAGTAACTCAATAATATCCAACGTCTTATATACAATGGACTTCAGATGGAATATTTCATATAAACTACATATATTGTAAGCAATAAATTTGTTTGTGAACAATGTATATCAAAGGGGATGAGTATATGTCTGAAGTTAGTAATTTATATATTTTCAACTTCTAAGTCTAAAGTTGATTTTATATAAGTTAAACATACAAAAAATAATTTATGTGACTATGACTTAAAACTCTAATCCTCAAATTGGCTATTTTGTGTACTTGTCCCTTATTCTAACTACTATTCGGCTATACTACAAAATGTGCATAAATAAGTCTTTAACAACAGGCTTCAATTTGGGCCTTTAAACTTGGGCCTGAATCCCATAGCCCTATCCCCAACAACCCCCC
>JAJOOR010027592.1:0-14153 GCA_036250505.1 Solanum acaule
CCCCCCCCCCCCCCCCCCCCCCCCCCCCCCCCCCCCCCCCCCCCCCCCCCCCCCCCCCCCCCCCCTCATTATAACCACATGCTGTGTTGGATCCATTTCTTTTGCCATCTTGACTTTTTATCAATTTCTTTAATTTTTAATCTATGTCCTGCAAATTTCTCTCCATTATGGAGTATATCTTTACAATTAAAGACATAATTTTTTTTTAATAATTTGATAAACATATTATTTACTTGTCGAGTTACCCCTAGATTAGTGTTACACCTGGATTCTGTCAGCTTCTCCTTGTTTAGTTTTGCTTTTAACTAAGGGAAAATTATATAACTAAGCTAACATTAAGTAGTTAATTATGCTACATGAACTATAATTTTAGTTAATTATAGAAAATGGGTACTGTTTAAAAAAATGGTTACGTGGGATCCACCTATTTGTATGGATCGTGTAGAATCTCATTATCCCTATTATACAAATCTATTCATAACCTCCTAATTGTCATAAATCTCTCAACTTGAAAATTTTGAATCAACCTCCTAATTGTCCAAAATCAATCCAGGTAATCTCCTCCTTTTTTTTTTTTTTTATAAACTTCCATCGTTTTTTCATTTTTTTTATTTGTGCAACTTTTCAGTTTTTCCCAATTTTTTCATCGTTTCACTCATTAATCTACGATTCAGGAGCATTGAGCGAATACAATAAAAAATACAAAAATATTTTCAAAATCAGGTCATCGACCAGTAATACAGCTTGTTAAAGACTCCCTCCCTATACCTAGTGAAGTATGCACTAATCAGGAGAGTTGAGAGTAATTATCGACCACTAAATCCACGACTTTATAAGATCCATATGCAATAGTATGGATACATTCTATGTTTTTTTCTCTTTATATTGTCATACAAAACTACGTTTTCAAAAATATTCTAGAATTGAATTGAATGTATTTAATTCACTAAGCCTATCAAATTCTTTAAATTGTATTTATATGTATTTGAATTTGAATAATTTGCAAAAATCATAATCCAAATCCAAATCTTTAATATGAAAAAGAAAAAAGCAATTCAATATCATTAGATACCAAACGTAAGCCCAAAAACAAAGACATGAAAATTGTTATGAAGAAACGTACAAATGAAACAATTGTTTTTTTTTTCGTAAATAAATATATATTTCTCATTTTATGGATGTTGTTTGATGTCCAATTTCTTCCAACAAACTTTTACCACAAAAACATAAAAACAAAATTAAATTAAATAACGCATAAGAACTTTTAAACTATTGTCTAAGATTCCTTCGTTTCATTAGATTAGCATTAAAAAATTGTAGAAAAGTTTATGGCACGCTAAATTCATGTATTCGGTAAAAAAACAAAGATAAAGTAGGTTAGTTTTATCACAGAAAATAGAAGGAAAAAAAAAAGAAACTTGACAATAAGGGATATTTGTGTATTTTTTGCTCTGAAATAGTTTCATTACATCAAATACGAAATAAAGAAAGGATGTGTAATATTCAAAATCATTAAAAAAAAAATACTTATGTTACTTAAAAGAGGTTTGTGAAATTATCTTTTTTTTCCAGTTAAATTTGGTGAAACAGAAACGTAGGCGCCCATAGGCCCTAGTAATAATGTATGGGGTTAAAATCGTGAAAAATGATGGATTAACCGAAAATGCGAGTCATAATTTAACTTGTTAAATTTTTAGTGAAATTAGATCAACAAAAGTCTGAACTTTAGCCAAAGAATTTGGCTTTAGTTTCTTAATATCATATATAAATATAATAAGAAACTATTAAAGCCAAAAATTTTGGAAGTGTCAATTTATGTTTGACCTTTAGGGCATCAATTACAAGCTCAACCACTCCTTATTTTCAAACAATTTTCCTACTTCTACTTTTTCTTTTTCTTTTTTGTTTGGGAATATTAATTACTTTTAACGAGTGTATGTGACATGTAATAATAAACTATAGCTAGGTAAAATAACAAAAAAATAGAGGACATGTGAAAAAATACGATTGGTAGTGACCAAAATGAAGCTAATTAGTAAGTAAAAGAAAAAAAGTTTTACCCAATATTTATACAAAATCAATTAATGCATAAATATGATAAGTTTATATATATTCTTATCATAATATATGAATTTATAGAAATTATATTATTATTACTTTATTTGTTGAATACATGAGCAAACCACATAATACGAAGGCCTAGACTTTTTTGATGAAAAAAAGTGTGAAATGTCATATGTAGTAGTCACTAGTAGTATTGTTGGACAATATTCTATATTCCCCTAACTAGCTAGTTGTCAATTATTCAATGTAGCGATCGATGTGAATCGATTCGTTTCCGTTCATTTTTTTATCAACTCAACCCAAAAAGTTAGCTTATGAAAAGATTATCCAAATTTATATAAGCAGATCGTCAATCAATTTTTCAATTATGTGAGATTTTGATCCACTCTAATATCACTTCACACACACCTAGAAGGACAACTGAAGTTTAGGCCGAGAGCCCAAATTAGAAGAATGAACCTATTTTGAATATCATATAAAGATATGATACCTGAGCCTAACTCTTCAGAGAAAGTTAATTAAACTTCAAAGAATCTTGAATTTTGTTCGTTATGTTTTGTGTATTTTCCAAGTTTTAGTTGCAGGAGACAACGTGGAAGAGAAGAGGGGAGTTTTAACTTTTAATTTTAATTTTAATTGTAGATCATTATTATTATTATAACCCACATGATGTGTAGGGGTCCATTCTCTGACAATTTTCACATTCTTATAGACTTTATTTAATTTTATTTATCCAGCAAACCTTGTAGCTTCTTTTATTTTATTTTATTATTTTTTACCTACTAATGATGAACTGTTTAAAATATTGTCATGAATTGTAGTCAGAGTAAGGTATAATCAGAAGCACCAAACCAATGTACATCCTTTGCAGTAGTTATTGATTATTTAGTAGTAAGTTTAAGGCATATCATTTATTACTATTGTTGGAAAATTCAAGACATTTTCACATTGGGCTTGGGAAAACAGGATTATGAAATGCGAGAATATTGAAAATACGGTTAAACTCAACATAAATTATTTGTTTCATTTTTAAGTTACTGATAATTTTAAAAATATTTTTTTAATTTGATTAATTGAATTTAAATGCATTCATATTAGTGCAGCATGAGTGAAATACCCTTCTAAATTCTTGTCAAGTTTAAGGGTATTTTTAACACTTTTATCGATTTTTTATTAAGAGTCTCACGCTCTTACAAAAGTTTGAAACTACTTGCTATGTCATCTGGTAGATCAAGAGTATATCAGTGATATATTTAAGTTTAGTTAGTCAAGTAAAAAAATATTTTTTATATTGTGAATAATTTGAGAACAAAACTAATAATTCACACACCAAGTTCATGAATATTTTTTATTTTTATTTTTGAAAAATAATCAATTATATTTTCACTATCATTCGGCATGATGGTGAATGTGCTCAACTACTTGAGCAAACCTTACTTGTCTTCTCTTTTATGTCTCTTGGAAAACATATTAATTAAAAATAAATTTTCACTATTTTATTTTTATTTATGTCAAAAAATCATATAATCATCCCTCATTAAAATTTATTTTATTGAGGTGTTTGTAGTCTTTAAAAATAATAATTATTAATATGACAAATAATTTGAGACGAGGAAATATTGCTTTAATAAGTATTAGAAGGTACTCTGAGTCTTTTTTCATAGTTCAAAATAAGTGAATTGATCAAAGTTCAAGAAAGTTATTGAATTTTTTTCCTATTTTTGCCCTCATTTATATCTTCTAAGTGATAATTTCAAAAGAATTAATTGCTCATATTTATAATTTTACTTTGAATAATTTATAGTTTCAAGAATAACTTAAGGATAAATAAAAGGATAAAAGTGAAAAATGGTGTTTTAAACTTTTTTTTAATGAATATATTGCCTTAACAATTCACTTACTTCCAATGAAATGGAAGGAGTTGTAATTAGCGCTAGAAGTTTCTATCTTCTAACTAACAAGCGTAAATGCTTGCCTAGAATGACAAGGCCTTAGTTATAGGCTTGCAACTAATCTGTATAATCGAATTGTGGTGGAATGATAAGTACTTTTCATTCTTAATTAGAGGTTTCAGTGAGTCCTTTTGATTTCGTAATCATTTTTGTTAAGGAGCGTTTTACCCCTTAATGTGGATTTCTTGACGCGAATTCAAATTTAGTCAAATTTTAATGTAGATACCACACACCAAATATGAAATCAGAAAAGAAGAAGTTAATTTGTATAGCTTCCTTATGGATTTCTTTACTACTATGTCCTATTTTTCTACTTAGTTTAGAATTTTAATAGGTTGTAGGACTTTTAACCTCTTTTTTTTCTTTTTATTTGACGTGATTTAAAATCTATCTCGTTCTAATTGAATATTTTCAGTCACCGTAATTTTATATTTATGAAATTATAATCATCGTAATTTTACATTTATGAATTCGAGTGTCTAAAGGCCGACTTCAGACATAACCATACCACATCTCAAACAATCTTTTCTTATTTTATCTTCATCTCTACTATTCTCATCTATATCAAATATGATCGTTCATCTTCGAATAACTATAAGTTTTCTTGTCCATTCAAATACTTAGGGTTTATTTTAAGATTCTTAATAGTTAAATTTCCCAATTTTGGTAATTGAAATAAACATCAACACTTAGGTGACATCTCCCCTCCCCTTCTAATTTTTTCATACATATAAAATTTAGAAGAATTTGAAAAAGGGACCACCTAGATTGGAAAACTTAGAGTGCAATAGATATTGATAGAATTGGTAACTTTAGGGTCACATGAATCATACAACGAGGTCACATGAGCATATCATGTATAAAAGCACTAGAAAAGAAAAGAAGAACAGATTCTTATATACTTCATAGAGACGCAAAATGCCCTTCACATGTAATACTCCTTTCTTTCATCTAATATGTAAATTTATTACATATACATATACATAAATATTATCCCATATTTTTAATCTTAAATAAAAGTAAAATTTTCGAACGAGAATTCAAATGAACATCTTCGTAGACGGAAGATTCTAACATAACCCGAGAAGCCTAATCAGTCTTACTAAGCATAAATTCACACAATTTTGTCTTAATGTATTCAATTTTCTATAAATTCTAAGAACGTCTATGTAAATAATTTGATGAAGTTATCGTGTTTTTTTTTTGCATTCATTTGTTTAGTGTTAATACCAACTAAGTTTTATATATTTAAAAAAATATTGTCTTTTCTATTATTAAATATTTCTTAACCACTCATCCTCCCCATTAAAATAGACAAAATGGTACTACTAACAAGTGATATTTCATAATTGATTATTATCCTTAATCCCAATCTTATCTTTAATTGATTACTATCACTTAAAGCTCAAGACAAGATTTCAAAAAATTGTGGCGCAATAAATGACCTAACTTGGATTTGCAATATCTTGAAGAAAAAACCATAAGAGGAAATAGAAAAGAAAGGATTACCCTCTGGTACATATTTAATAAAAATATATATATCTCGAATTACTTAAAAATTTATAAATCAAGTTGAATTAATTCTTTAACTTTTTTTTAAAAAAAAAAATGCTTTCATTGTCAATTTTACTATCGACAGATAACGCACATAAATAGAAGATACAACAACTATAACATTTCACGGTAAAATTCTACAACTGAGGTCTAAAGAAGATAAAATATATGTATATTTTATCGTTACCTCATAAAAATAGAAAAATATTTTCAAAATACCTTCTATTCAAATGAAAAAGAAGGAGACAATGAGCATAAATAATATTTTATTTATAATTTTTAAGATCGCGTAAAATAGAAAGTGTCCAAGTAAAATAGTAGGAGGGCATTCTTGTAAAAAGTAAAATAAAATAAGGACCCACCTACCGACACGTGCCTATCCAAGCTGTGCACATGCTTTCACCCCGCACCCCCTACCCACTCCCCACGCCCAAAAATTAATTAAATTATTAACAAATCTGGCGGAGTAAAAATTCAAAAAAATTTAAAACCCCTGAATAAATCTCTCTTGTTCACACACACATACACATAGTAACGTTCCTAATTTCCCCATTTTCCTCTCTCTCTCTCTCTCTCTCCTTCTCTATCTATCGTAGCTCCAAAGTCCCAACAAACACTCACTGCAAGCAAAAAAGCAGAGAGTAGTAGATTCAAAGGAAGCACAAAGCCCACCCTTACAAAAAAGCAACAAAAAAAATACCTTCTAATTCAGTCCTTATTAGATCTCTTAATTTATTCCTTTCCATTGACAGAAGAAGAGTTTTGAGCTAGAAAAAAAAACAAAGAAGAAGAGGATTTTGTTCTGGTTTTTGATTTTTTTTGTAGCATTTGTGGTTAGCACAAGAAGGAAAAGTATGGAGAAAAGCACTCCAGTTCGAAAATCACACACTAACACTGCAGATCTGCTCACTTGGTCGGAAAATCCGCCGGAAAATTCCCCGGCAATCGGTTCTGCTGCTTCCGCTGCCCGGTCTCGTCAGGTGAGAATGATTGTTCAGAAAAAATTAGAATATTTTTTTTTTACGCCTTTTTTGATTTTTTTTTTCTGGAGAAATGGCAGCCATCCGATGGGATCCAAAAGGTGGTATTTGGTGGTCAAGTGACTGATGAAGAAGTTGAGAGTTTGAACAAGAGGTGAATGATTCAGCTTTTGCGATTTTTATTTATTAGTTCTTGTCTTTTCTGTTTTTCGATGTATGTATATTTTTTTAGTTTGTTTATTTATCTGAAGCATACGAGAGGACATTAAATGCTTCAATGAACAATCATAGTACGGAGAATTTGTTTGATTGTTATTTTTTTGTTTGTTTTCTTCTTATTTTTTGGATTTATTCTTCACGGTTTCAACAATGCATTTTTCACTGTTATTTTTTGTTCCTTTCTGGTCCTGCTATTAATTTGCTAACAAGTCTCAAATAGAGTAGAATTGATTTAAAATGATTTGTATAGTCGATCTTAACTAGTTTTGGATGAAGTGTTGTAGTAGTTGTGTCAATTTGACAAACAATTTCGTTCATGCAGTCAGATCTGCAGTCAACAGTCTGTGTGTTGCAATAGGTAAAAGTCGAGTTCCAGCATCTTATAGATATATCTTTATCTCTATAGTTTGTTATTCAGATATTACACTAACTAAGTCATTTACTATTAGACAATCAACGAGATGTTTGATTGTGTTAGTCATGGTAGTTTGTCCTATGAAAGGTATTTTTCGCCTCCGTTATTTTGAAATGTCCTTTGCAGAGGTCCTCCAAGAACTACTTTTTTCCTGCTTCCATATTATATTTGGACCATGATTTATGTTCTTTGTTGTGCTGTTGTATAATCATGGTGTCTTGATGTGTCCTGATATGTTTGAGTAACGAATTATTGGAATGCTGCAACTTCCTTGTTATTTGTTGCTTAAGTTGTATTCTATAAGCTGAAACTGTTTGGCACTGTCTCAGGAAACCGTGTTCCGGTTATAAACTAAAGGAGATGACAGGTAGTGGTATTTTTGTAGCTGATGGAGAAAATGGCAATTTAGAATCTGACAGTGCTAATCCCATCCCAAATAGAAGGATGTATCAGGTACACTTCCCTGCTTATGTTATCTAAGTATTTATCAATTCATCATTAATGGTCTTCGCAGCCTATGTACATATCTCACCAAATAATCATCTATGGACTCCGTATGGTCTATATATATAACCTCACGACCGGACTCTTACACGTGCTTTTTGTCCCCAGCAAGCTGTATCTGGTATAAGTCAAATTTCATTTGGTGATGAAGACACCGTGTCTCCAAAGAAGCCAGTCACTATCCCTGAAGTGGCAAAGCAGAGGGAACTAAGTGGAACTCTAGAAAGTGAGTCTGAGATGAAGTTGAAGAAACAAATTTCTGATGCAAAGACCAAGGAGCTTGTCGGACATGACATCTTTGCTCCCCCACCTGAAATTCAACCTCGTCCATCTACTGCTCGTGCATTAGCATTAAGAGAAAGCATTACCATTGGAGAACCTGCACCAACTAATGTATGTACATCTATCAATTTCTTTATGTTCGCTCATAAACTGCATAATCCCACATTCTGTTTGCGCTCCATAGGGGTCACCTTTACCCAATACTTCTTAGAGCAGCTATTGCAGCTGAAGTAGAACAGTTGAAATAGGAAAAGATCTGCAGGATTCAGATCCCGTCCAGTAGAACTATTCTTAGTGTTAGTGGACTATCTGAATGGTTCCACTTCCACAAGAAACTGTTGGTTACCTCGTTTGTCTTCAAACTTATAATTAGAGAGAGTATCAGTGCATGTTATCAGGCTTTCTCTAAGAAATGTTGGCATAACTATGCTTATCCTGAGGATGGGTGAAGCGAGCAGTTTCATGCTCCTACGCTAGTTGTTAATCAATTTATGGTCTTGCTTAACATCTCTTGTCTGATTTCTGATTCCTTCCACCATTTATCAGCAAAATATGCTCAGCCTCATTTTTGTTCTTTTATCTTTTCTTGGTCTTTTGTCAGGGTGATTCGTCTGGTGACGAACAAGTGGTCAAGACAGCCAAGAAGATTCCTGAAAAGAAACTTGCAGAGCTCACAGGAAATGACATTTTCAAGGGAGATAATCCTCCAGCATCAGCTGAGAAGCAGCTGAGTTCAGCAAAGTTGCGAGAAATGAGTGGAAGCAATATATTCGCAGATGGGAAAGTAGAATCCCGAGACTTCTATGGCGGGGTTCGCAAGCCTCCAGGTGGTGAGAGCAGCATTGCATTGGTGTAACTTGCTAGGTCTAACTCAATTTACATCATTAATTGTGTTTCCCTTTTTTATCCATTATTTGTAGTTGGGGTTTGGTTCTGATGTGATTTGACCAGTGTTCTGGAATTTATGTCCCTAGGATCTTATTTGACATGTCAACCAGAACTAAGAACTTTTGGTTAATTGGGTTGTATGTTCATAAATCTCTGTTTCTGGTGGACTTTGTTTTTGTGATAATGTGTCATCTGAGTTCAATTAATTAATTATATAGTATTTGTGTCCTTTATATTTTCTGGGATTTTACAATTCGTAACATCACTTTGCTGTTTGGACTCACACTTGTCTTAAAGTGAAAAAAAGTTGACCATTATATAAATACGATTTGGTTCTAAATTTAGTAGGCTTTTGGACATTAATATGTGCTCGAATTGTCCTTTTTTTAAAAAGTTGTGTTAAATGTATGCTCGCTAGACGCTTGTATGGATTATCCATGAAATCTTTGTACTAAGACAAATTTGAAGAAAATAAATGCGAGTAGACAATTGTTGAAAGCGACTTCGTTGAGACAATTCTTTTCACTTGGAAAATATTTCGATGGAATCTTATTGTATTTGGTGATTTGATGGAATAAACAAATATTTTGTGGTTGGAAACAATATAATGCTTTTCTTATTTTATGACATTATAGTTATTGTGAACGTATAATATCTAATTTAAATTTGCTCTTAATCTAAGTTCTCTTTCTATTGATGTTCTTTGTGATGGTTTTGATGGGTCAAGTGATGAGAGGATGAATATTAGAGTTAGTGTTAACGGGTTTTCAAATTGGGTGAGTGGGTTTTATTAAGTAAAATATTAAATAGGAAGTAAACTTTTAATTATCATAAAAATATATTCTACCAGCCACATAAGATAATAATAAAAATGGTGACATTATACTTAACTATTTAAAAGCAAATATATGCCCAAAGTTGAATGACAAGGGCAAATATATCAAAAAAAGAATATGACGAAATGTAAATGTAACCCTTTTCTAATAATATTAAGGGAAAATATGACCCTTTTCCGGAACATAAATACCATATCTGCCTTTTCAGTGTATATTTACTAAGAAGGGAAAACTTTTTTTCCTTATTTCTTGATTCTTAAATATCTATCCATTAATATCAATCCACATAGTTTGATATACATGTATGAAGAATAATTTATACAGGCATACACATTTTGAAGGAAAAATCAACACATATATCATTCTTAAATTCTAGTATTAAATAACTGATATATAATCAGTTATACAAATTTTATAATATATACTCTATGATATACACTATGTTGTTGGGTATGTTGTTGTTGTTGTTGTATACACTATGATATACAAGGATAACTTATGCAACATATAAATCAGCCCATATGTATCGTGCTAAAATTTGTTAAATAAGCAACATATTGTAGCAACCAGTACATAAAAATATGAAGAGAGGGGATAACTTTGTTGCGGATCTTTCTTTGCTTTACTTTGCTGATTGTCCATATAGAAATTGAAAAATCGGTGACTGTTGAAAAATCCCCCAAACATGGTATCGCTAATGAAAGTAGAGAAAATAATAATGATAATCTATAAGAAACAAGATTTTTCTAGTAGAAGAGAGAACGGCTAGTTATCTAATTTACAAAAAAAAAAAAACTATATAATGCCAAATATTTTAAATTTTTTTTTATTGAAGCTATCAAATGCCAAAACGTAAACGTAAGCTATTTTGTGCCAAATTTCAAGTCACATTATATTACCATGCCAAAAAATTCGAGAATTTTGTCTTATTTCTCATTTGGTTTAGTGGTTTTGGAATGCCATAAGATTTAAAATGTTAATTTGCTCGAGAAGATAATTTGACATAGAGACATATATATAATCATATCAATTTAAAGTTCGAATTCTTAGATGTTGTAAAAGTTAGCCTTTTGCATATATTTTAAGAAAAATAGTTTTTTCGGCACGTGTATTGTACATGTATGTATGTGGAGTTAAAGTAGTATAAAATTATGTAAATTAATAATAATATTTTTAAAATATTTTTTGTAAGTAATTATACATCAAGAATAAAGTGCAGGTTTTTATGAATTGTTAACGTAGATGTTTCAATGATAACTGTCTATTGAGATTAAAAAGATTTAAGATTATCTTAATTTATGAAGATAAATTATCAAAATTTAAAATTAGGTACATATTATATTCAAGTAGTATACAATTTTATAAATTAATATTAATATTTAAAAAAAATATTTTGATCAAGTGATTATATATGAAAAAATGAAGTGCAAATTTTTGTGAATGGCTAATGTGGATGGTTGAATGATGATTTGTTTATCGATGTCAAGATAATTTCAAATTATATTTAACTTAAAGAATATGGATTATCAATAATATAATGATGCATATATTATTATGTATTTTTTATGTTATTTGATTTTGCTTTAGTTTTGAAATTTTGATAATAATATTGTTTGCAATAAATTTTAAAGTAATTGAAAAATAAATTGTAATTACAAATAAAATATGAAGAAATATAATTTCTTTGATAAAACAATGTGAATATCGAGTACAAATCTGTTTGTTCTCCTTATGAATATCCAAAGAGTTCAC
This sequence comes from Solanum acaule, assembly GCA_036250505.1. Classification (NCBI taxonomy): domain Eukaryota; kingdom Viridiplantae; phylum Streptophyta; class Magnoliopsida; order Solanales; family Solanaceae; genus Solanum; species Solanum acaule. Next base: position 11,447 of record JAJOOR010027592.1, read on the forward strand.
GGGATATTCAAGATTCTTATGTTTATGAATAAGCAAATGTTTATGGAATACTTTGAGATTTCTTTGAGAAAGACAATATTTAATGTCTTCGTGATTTCTTTGTGAATACCAAAAAATTATGAAGTATTCGAGATTTCTTTGAGAAATAGAGTACAATATTTGATGTCTTCATTATCTCTGTGTGAATACTGAAGAGTTATGGGATATTCTCGATAACTTTTCAAAGAAATATATGACCTTTCATATATGCATAAATTAAAAAATAGGGTGAATTAGCCTCCAAAAATCTTAACTGAAATTATACACACTTATAGAGTCTCAAATAAGATTGAACACATTCTGTAGAGTCCCACAATTTTTTTTATCTCTACGGATAAATCTTTAGCTAGCAAAAAAAATAATATTGCGCATACATAATTTCATCAATTACTTGCCCAATTTTTTTTTGTTTCATGGAGTTTAGACATCTTATTGAGGAAAATGTAAATACACTTTTGAATTTGACTGGAATTTATGGTGACAAACTTAATCTTTGTGTGTGACCTATTACCCTCCAAAATATGAAAATTATTTGGATATAAAATTGTTATAGTCTAACTAGTATTCATATCCAAATACAACTCTATTTTACTCTGATTTTCACTCTGATTTATTCATAAGATTCAAAAATATAGTCTAACTAGTATTCATATCCAAATACAACTCTATTTTACAAATATTATAATACTATTTGTTTCTCAAATTTCACAATTTTTATATACAAAATTTTACGATTTCAAAGGTCAAAAAACTTTTTGATAAACTTGGAAAACTAAGTTTGAAGATGTACAATTATTTCCAGCATTTCAGCTTTAACGCAGAGCAGAAATAGACACTGCGAAGACTTATTTCTATTACTGGAAATTTTCCGTGATCCGACACACATTACCTACCAAAATTATATTTGTTTCAAAGTAGAAACATAATATTAATAATAATTTTAAAAAAGATCGATTACAAATTTAATAATTACGCTCAGGACAAAATATTTCTAAAACTATGATACAACTACTAGCATCTCAGTATAGATTTTTAATTTGATTTGATATTTTAATAAATGATTTGTGCTTCTCCGATCAAAATTTATGTAACACTTTTTAACTTTTTGAGATTTAAACTATATCAATTTATCTAAAGAAGAAACGAACAGTTCCAAAACTCAAGAATCTTTCTCGGTAAATAAACATTTGTATAATTTTCTTGGATATAATTTGGAAAAAGTTTTTTATTGTAAAAAGTTTTACGTAAATTAATTTCTAACTTCTACTAAAGTTCAACATATTCAAATTATACATAAATACATCAAAATCAATAAATGTAAGACACATTGCGAAACAGCTCGACAACTACTGAATAGTAACGCAACAAATAGGCGGAACAATCAAGATTGATTACTAATCCCATGTTGTAATTCCTGAACCCCATTTTCATATCCAAACATAATAATGTTTTATTAAATTACATATAAATAAATAAAAAATACTTACATATCGAACATTAGAAAGCTATCCTCCGAGTGCCCTTAACCCCAATCCGCCCCATCATTAGCTCTTTAATTCTCAAAATAATATGAAATGTGGAATTGTGGATCCTCAAATTCAACCATTACACGAACTTCTAAGTGGGGAAATCAGTCGGAAAAAATGCACCGCTTGACAACTACAGATATCGCAACGCTATAAAGAGGCGGAATAATAGAGATTTATCACTAATCCCATTTTATACTCCCCGAAACCCCATTTTCCTATCCAAACAATATAATGTTTTATTAAATTACATATAAATAAATATTTTTACTTGCGTATCAAACATAGAAATAAACAAATAAAAGTATCAAACACTGGTCACCAATTTAGGCATAAACAAAGAAAAATAATCTTAAACCCTCTTCTAGATAATGGTAAAGACATCACTGAAATAAAGATTATCAACAAAGGACAAATATAGTGAATTTTTCTACTTAACAGCATTATATTTATGCTTTCTGCAAATCAGAAACAGGCTCTCTCATATAAAATTATTTTTACTTTATTTTATTTCGGAAAATATATTTGGTAGGACACTATTTTGGCACGAATGACACAAGTCACAACCTTACTTTTTGGGGGTAAGATCGTAATTAAAGGAGATTGGCAAGGGTATTGGTGTAAATACATTTTTTTCTTGCATCCAAAATGTCCTCTAAAGTTAAACCACTAAAAGAAAAGTCTTAAACCACTAGATGGTTTCAATAAATCACACTGTCCAAGAAAGCATTTATTCATATTCACTTCAATACTCTATGCACTCTCTTTCTTCCAATTTTTTTTATCTTTCATTGTTGTTTATTCTTCCATTCTTCTTCCTTTTTAATATTTTTTGTTTTTAAGGGAAAAACAAGGTATATTCATTACATTTTAAAAATATTCTTTAAAGTAATATTTATTAATTTATTGATTAATTAATACCTCTACAAAATAATAATATTTTACAATTTCAATAATTATATTCCACGTTGAGAATAAGCACTACTAGTTTTCATGAAATTCAAAACATTTAATGAATCCATTATAATCTAGTTAAATTAATTTTTTTGATAATATTTCCTTAAGAGTATTAATTGTAGGGATAAAATGAGAAAAAAAATTAACTAATTTTATTTTAATTTAAAGAATAAACAAGTAATTTA
>JAJOOR010027594.1:0-10973 GCA_036250505.1 Solanum acaule
TTGTTTCACAAATCTCCATCCAAGATCATTCTATTATTTTATGTTTGAAGTAGTAATATATATATATATATATATATATATATATATATATTTCATGTAATACTATTTTCATGTTTTAATCTTGATGAAGAAGACTCTTCCACATGATCGGCTTGTGAAATGAATATCGATAACGATAAGGGTTCGAAGAATTATGAATTGATGAATTGATTTATTGAATTCTTATTTTTTTGATAATGGAAGTTGTAAAAATGATGCTTGTATTGTATTACTTTCTCCTTTATTTTTTTAAATTTTTTTGTATGTTTTCTTGATACCTTTTTAGCTTGATTTTGTCACAACCCCAAAATGGACGTGATGACACTCGTGTTATCCCACCAAGACAAGTCAGCCTAAAACTAATATGGTGAATGCGAAAGTAAAACAAGAAAAGGGACTAACACCATCTAATAATGCGGAAGTCATAATCAACTCAAAATAAAACCTCAAAATCGGGTAGTCACATGTACAACCCTCTAAAGTATTACAATTGATTCGAAAGAAATATACAAGTCTCAAATGACATTGTTTTTAGAATAGAACAAGATCATAAATAGGAGTAAGAAAGTCCGCTGAGATGACAAAAAACTACCTCACAAATCTCCATAGGAAGCCTCAGGAAAGAAGAGATTAGAAAGTATCACGAAGATCCGGGCTCGTAACCTACAAAAATGTTAGAGCAAGGGGTGAGTACCAAACCACATGATACTCAGCAAGTAAACTTCTAAACACAAGCTAAGGGAATAGAATACGGGTACTCCTTACACCCCAACCAAACCTCCACAACTACAACCTGCATAAAAATCAGTCCAATCTAACAGTTCATAATTTACATTGCCCACAGCTCAACAACAACAATCTAACAATTACATATCCTTAACAACAAGCTCAGTATTCATCAATCACAAGTTCCACAGAAGGCACTCACAAGATCAGCAACACACAAGATCAAGTTCACCAATGATAAAGATGTGCAAGACAATGAAATGCAATGTCAAGTATATAGTGATGCATGTCTGACCTAATGATACATACCCGTTGTCTCTCAGTCTGAGACCCATGGTGGACATATCTGTCCATGCATCCGTCGCGACGTGTGACACGACCCTCGATAATAAAATTTATCGCGGCATGCAACACATCCCTCGATAATAGAATATGTCGCAGCGTGCGACACGTCCCTCGAAATATAATATTTGTCGCAGTGCGCGACACGTCCCTCGAAATGGTACATCCTTTTTTATTTTTTATTCTTCCTCAATTCACATAAAACTTGTCATGACAATCATATCTTAGAACCAATGCAAATGACATGGTCACACAAATAATGCAGAGATGACCATTTTCATAACAATGCATAATTCACAACAACACAATCGTGATACAACATCAACAATGAATCAATAAGCCTTTCAAACCATTCTTAACACATCACACACCAATAATTAATCACATCTTTTTGTTACCCCTTTTTCATCATTAGAATTATTCAATATGGACAAGTCACCCATCACCGAGTCTCATTACTTCCCAACACATACCACAAGGAAATACACGATTCTATACACTTAACAAGGGTTTAGAAATCCATTTGCCTCAAACAATCGAACAATTACTCCGGACTTGAGCCTTCTCCTTTCGGTGAACTTCCAAACGAATGCAATCTATTCACATAATAATAACAATAAGATTTTGTAAGTAACAACACCCATATTACCATATGTCTAGCCTAGACCCAAAAACTCACTCAAATCTATAATCAAGTTCCTAATCTTGGAGCCAATTGTCAACTCTCATATTTCTCAAATTCAAGCCTAGGGTTAGGTCTTAATTGCTCCAAATATCATAAATGTAATAGACTTCATGTAATATAATACATTGATTATTTAATTACCTATCTCAATATATCATAACCTAATTTATAACATGATAATAATAAGAAAATTAACCATTTACGAACCATTAACTAAAACCAAATCTGAAAACCTCCAAAATACATATGAATTTTAGTATCTTCTGTTACTTCAACCAAAAAGGACCCTAATCATCACTTACCATCAATTCCTTACTACAACCACTTAAGCTATCAATTTATATCACCCACGTTGCCTCTTTTCCAATCCAAATTCACGTGTAGTGAATACTACACCCATAATCATCTAAGCTTCCTCCAATGGGCCCTAACTGTCACGTCACGAGTCTACACCCTGGACATGGCCGACACTCAAGAACCATTATTGGTCCTCAAGCGAACCCTCATCCTGGCTGACTACAAGCGGAAGACTAACTTAAGCATACAAAAGCTTAAAAACTGAATTAAGTTCAATAAACTCAACTTTAAAATAATCTGAACAATACTCAATAGTTAACTCAGAGTTTGTAAAAACAACTCAAAGAAGATACATACTGAAAACTACTACTCAACTTTGTCTATCTATGAGGTATCTACTATTATAGAAGGATATCGGGACAAGACCCACGGCATCTCAAAACTACTAACTGTAAGATAAATGTGAAGTCCTCCGAAATATAAGAAGGCTCACTAAAGCTGACTGGAACATCCCATGACCTCAACGAAACGCCTGTTGATGATCCTGAATACTTGTATCTGCATAACGAAACGATGCAGGCCAAATGGCTCAGTACATGGAATGTACGAGTATGTAAGGGGAATTCTAAAGCATAAACATAAGCTTGAACTGGTGGAAAAGAAACATACTTACCTTTTCTCAACTCACTCAACTCAACTTAACTCAAGGAAACATAGTTCAACTCAACTCAGAGAAAATAGGGCTCAATTCAATGATAAGATATTCACCTCAGTGAAATAAGGCTCAACTCAATAATAAGATATTCAACTCAGTAAAATAAGGCTCAACTCAATAATAAGATACTCAACTCTAGGTACTCAACTCTAGATACTCAACTCTAGATACTCAACTCTAGATAAAGCAACAATACATATGCAATATATGGAAAGCTTTAAAACAGTAGAAAGCAACTCAATGTATTGAAAAATATATTAGTAACTCAGTTTGTATGTGTAAACTCTGCTTGTATATGAAAATACAAAGTAAACTCTGTGTCTATAAGAATACACAAATATCTATGTGGGAGTTCCTCTAACCGACAACCATCACTATGAGCTATATGATGATACAACGTCTAACCCACGCTGCCAGAGCCGTCCTATACTTTGTCGGGCTATAGAACCTACTACTAAGTGGATCCACTAGTTTATGCTAAAAGCATTAAGGAATCATCTAAAGAGTATGACCCTTTCTACCCACGTTGGCTATATGGTTTATGGGGGTTGTGAGTTGTATGAACTCTCCCCCATATCGGTGCTTAATACTACTCTCAAAATATACTTAGCTCATTATGTTTTAAAGAAAACATTTCCTCTTTCTGTGGTTTGAGATTATTTCTCAAAAATCTTTTTCTTAAAATAGATGGTACTCAAACTGCTCAAAACTCTTTTGGAAATTTCAGTTTCCTCTAATCTTAAATGTAAAAACATTTACTCTTGGGAATACTTAGTTCCCATATATCATTTTAAAGAAAATGAACAAAACTCTACTCTTCCTCAAGTCTTTAAAATAAGTTTTAAAACAATTTGTAAAAATACTTCTTAAAATAGGGTTCATGCCGAATATGGACGTGAACGACTCAATTCAAGGTTTTCAATAACCATGCATAGAATTCAATACTTGGAACTCAACAACTCCAAAACTCAAGGAGTCAATGATACTACTCATCTCAAGAATGCTCAACTCGAGGGGGGGATAGGGGAGGTTCATGCGGAATTATGGGCATGAACAACTCAACTCAAGGACTTCATAGGTAACATGTAATAGTCCCATGATTAGAAATATAATCTCAAAAGGGTTAGGAACTCAATACTTAAGACTGAGAACTTGAAGATACTACTCCTCTCGAGGATACTCAACTTATGGAGTTCATGCGAAATTTATGAGCACGAACGACTCGAATCAAGGGTTTACATAACAATATGGAACTCACGTATATGACTCTTCTCATTCTCATACTTACTACCTCAAAACTTAGCTATCGATAGTTGATCTCAAAGGATTCACAATTGAACTCAAAGACTTTCTTGAACTTCTCTCTCTTGAATTTATATTATGGATTCAAGAGTTGTGATTAATGATATGAAGGATCTCGTGATGATAATGTAGACTCATGAATACATTCTCCTTATTCACACACTCACTTACTCGAGTCTTGAAACAAGTTATTAGAAATTGTAGAAGACTTCTCAAAAAGACTCAAAGGGACTTTCTCAAAATACTCGAAAGAACTCTCAAGACTTGACTCTTAACTCTACCTTGAATTTGAATTATGGATTCAAGGGTTCTGATTTATGATATGAAGGATATTTGTGATGATTAAATGAGTTTTATATATTTTATCTTAAGAAATGGTCAAAAAACATTGTATGGGAGCAAGTTCGCGACGCGGAGATTAATTATAATATTTGGTCGCGAAATAATTTTTGAAACAGTGGAGTCCACGTTCTCTCCGCGACGCGGAGAGGGAATTTCACTCTGAACGAACAGGTCCGCGTCGCGGACCAGTACCTTATTTTCAGCCCGGTCTTTTCTTACTCGTTTTCTAACCCCAATTCGCCTAGAATCGAATGGTTTCTTTCCCAAACACTTAGATTTGAATACTCAACTTATGTGCACGATAATCTACTCCAAACCACCCTCAATTCACTAACTTTTATCTCAAGAATTCATCAAACCCATTCTAATTCAAGAACGGAAACAATACTTTCAAGAAACAAATCAAGAACTCAAATTCTTCAACTTCAAGAACGAAACTTCGCTGAAAATAACATGATTGGCATGTGGGTGAACGAACCCAACACTATGAGAAACTCACAAACCTCTTAGGTATCAAACCCATGGCAAAAATTCGCAACAAAGCTCAAGAATCTCTACGAACGCTTTGATGCTTTCCTCTTTTCTCTTATTTTCTCTTCTTGAACTCTCAACTAAAACCCTAAGCGTAGATTAGGATTATAAAACTGAACTAAACCAGTTTAGACCCCTAAAACCTTACTAAAAATGAATTAAATCGGCTTGGGTAAGGAAAAGACCAAAATACCCCTCACTATTTTCGGGTAACTTTCCTTAACTGGACAACTTGACTTCAAAAGGGAATATCTCACTCATCCGAGCTCAAAACTTATCAAACTCGGTGGATTTGGAAAGATAATTCAAAGACCTTTCATTTGATATCTTATGGGCCACCTAACTCATTATTTACTGAAAGGTATGGCCGTTTGAAGTTGACCCTAAACTTAAGGAACGTACGAATGACTTGAACGAATTCTCGTTAGTTCTTTTTGGAACTTAAGGTGCAACATCTAGTGACCTTAACACTCAAGAAATTTTAAATTCCTCAGTAAAATCCTACTCACAATGAAGGATGGTTCGAGTCTTAGTTCAAAAAATTTCTGGGGTGTTACAATATCTCCCCCTTGGGATCATTCATCTTCGAATGACAGCTGGACTGGTTATGGAACGGGTCTACTCTTATCATTTTTGTCATTCCAGCTAGAATTACCCGCATTACTCTTCAGAACCAACTAAGGGATTTCATTTAGCTATTACTCATAGCAAAACCTCATCCTCCTCTTCCTTCACATTTATAAATTTAGATGGATTAAACACACCATCACTATCACGATAAGATCATTAACCTTCTATTTCTAACATCACTACATTACTAAATGGACCTCTAAAAAGATATCCCCCAAACTCTTTGGAACTCATTACTATCTTATTCTCAAACACTTGACTTGATTTCTCATCTTGTCATCTCCTCCTTAAGTCTAAAGCTGACACTTGAAAGCTATGGACTTATTCCATCATCCCTAAACTGGTCTACATCCTCTTATACTCTAACAATCGGGATAAGTTTATCTCATGACTACCGAACTCTCCATAAGCAGGTACTAAGACCTCTCTCTAAGGTGTTCCTCTTAACCTCTTCTGATTACATACCATCTCGGTACACCTCTTAATGCTCTTGTTACTCTTGTGACCTAGCCACACTTCACTGCCCTTATCTAAAGGTTAGGGTCTCTCACTTGTACCACTCATATTTATTGCAACTAACATCTCAATTTCTCACCTGCTCTATGTTAAGTCTTCTAGATCAAATCCCAAGACTAACATCATCACTCTCATGTCTCCATTATTTTGGTCATGACACTCATCTCAAATTCAAGCTTAATGTTTATTATTAAACCTGAATATCAATATGATTGCTCACCTACCATACTAACTCGCCACTACTATGCACAATTTTAGAAACACTCATTCACTAGGACCTTAGGACAAGTACTCAATCGTTCTCTCTCTGTCTACATACTCACAAATTACCATCACATTCCACTTCACAACTTAAGTACTACTTACTCACTTACTGCGCGTTATCTCTCAAATAGTTCTATCATCCTCTGAATACCATGGGGTTCTCCTTTCAAAATTTATAAGCCTAGATTAGGTCTATCACTTCATTAGTACTCTGCTATCTGATTCCACACCTATATTTAGTCTCCTCTAACACGATGACACATCGACCTCAACTCTGTTTGGTTAACAATATACTCTAACTTATCTTGACTAGTAACTATTCCTCTTTCTTCTATCAAGAACTCTCTACGACCTTATTATTCCTTTTTCTACTTATAAAGGAGCTCATCACTTATAACTGACTGGGTACACGATTGCAATAACATAATTTGTCTCATCAGTATCTCATTTCCTTAGATAATTGAACCTTTGCATACTTTCCTCTAATTTTGGGTAGTTTCACTACTACTTCTCATGACCTCGTAACTCATATTACCTTTTCGGGCAAAAATACTACCCAAGCTCTAATCATACTTCCTCATAAGGTTCTTAGCTGAAACAAGGCTTAAGGAAAATAGTACAACTTGCTTTTAGCTCAAACGCATGGGCTTCTCTCAAGCCCTTCTGGAGTCTCATGACTTCCTCAAGACTCTTTCTAAGAATAACTCATCGATAAAGGACTGAATTTTCTGTTCAACCACCTCTAGTATGAAGGGTAGTCGAATGAATCTGAGAAATGCACGAGTATGAATAAATCTCTCTAACTTAGCTCTATTGAACGATTAAGAGTATGAAAGAAGGGAAACTTTTCTTAAGTGTTCGTAGTCCCTCATTTATAGAAGTGGAGACCTCACAACCATAAACAAGATCGTACTGACACTTCTTCATAGACACCTTAGGACACTTAAACTCTGTGCTCTGATACCAAGTTTGTCACGACCTGAGTCTACACCCTGGATGTGGCCGGCACTCGAGAACCATTGTTGATCCCCAAGCGAACCTTCATCCTCGCTGACTATAAGCAGAAGACTAACTTAAGCATACAAAAGCTTAAAACTGAATCAAGTTCAATAAACTCAACTTTAAAATAATCTGAACAATACTCAATAGTTAACTCAGAGATTGTAAAAACAACTCAAAGAAGATACATACTAAAAACTACTCAACTTTGTCTATCTATGAAGTCTCTACTATTACAGAAGGATATCGAGACAAGACCCACAACATCTCAAAACTACAAACTGTAAGATAAATGTGAAGTCCTCCGAAATATAAGAAGTCTCACCAAAGCTGACTGGAACATCCCATGACCTCAACGAAACGCCTGTTGATGATCCTGAATACCTGTATGTGCATCATGAAACGATGCATGCCAAATGGCTAAGTACATGGAATATATGAGCATGTAAGGGGAATTCTAAAGCATAAACATAAGCTTGAACTTATGGAAAAGAAACATACTTACCTCTTCTTAACCCACTCAACTCAACTCTACTCAAAGAAACATAGTTCAACTCAACTCAGAGAAAATAGGGCTCAACTCAATGATAAGATATTCCACTAAGTGAAATAAGGCTCAACTCAATAATAAGATATTCAACTCAGTGAGATAAGTCTCAACTCAATAATAAGATACTCAACTTTGGATACTCAACTCAATATAAAGCAACAATACATATGCAACATATGGAAAGCTTTTAAAACAGTAGAAAACAACTCAATGTATTGAAAAATACAATAGTAACTCAGTTTGTATGCAAGGATACAAGAAAAACTCTGCTTGTACATGAAAATAATACAGAGTAAACTCTGTGTATATAAGAATACAAAAATATCTATGTGGGATTTTCTCTTACCGACAACCATCACTATGAGCTATATGATGATACAACGTCTAACCCATGCTGCCAGAGCCGTCCTATACTTTGTCGGGGTATAGAACCTACTACTAAGTGGATCCACTAGTCTATGCTAAAAGCATTAAGGAATCATCTAAAAAGTATGACCCATTCTACCTACGTTGGCTATATGGTTTATGGGGGCTATGAGTTGTATGAACTCTCCCCCATATTAGTGCTCAATACTACTCCCGAAATATACTTAGCTCATTATGTTTTAAAGAAAACATTTCCTCTTTCTATGGTTTGAGATTATTACTCAAAAATCTTTATCTTAAAAGAGATGGTACTCAAACTGCTCAAAACTTTTTTGGAAATCTCAGTTTCCTCTCATCTTAAATGTAAAAACATTTACTCTTGGGAATACTTAGTTCCCATATATCATATTAAAGAAAATGAGCTCAACTCTACTCTTTCTCAACTCAGTGCTCAAGTCTTTAAAACAAGTTTTAAAACAATTTGTAAAAAGGCTTCTTAAAATAGGTTCATTCTGAATATGGACGTGAACGACTCAATTCAAGGTTTTCAATAACCATGCATAGAATTCAATACTTCAAACTCAACAACTCCAGAACTCAAGGAGTCAATGATACTACTCATCTCAAGAATATGGGCATGAACAACTCAACTCAAGGACTTCATGGGTAACATGTAATAGTCCCATGATTAGGTATATAATATCAAAAGGGTTAGGAACTCAATACTCAAGACTTAGAAGTTGAAGATACTACTCCTCTCAAGGATACTCAACTTATGGAGTTCATGCAGAATTTATAGGCATGAACTACTCGACTCGAAGGTCTACATAACAATATGGAACTCATGTATATGACTGTTCTCATTCTCATACTTACTTCCTTAAAACTTAGCTCAAATCGATAGTTGATCTCAAAGGATTCACAATTGAACTAAAAGACTTTCTTCAACTCTACTCTTAACTCTCTCTTGAATTAGAATTATGGATTCAAGAGTTATGATTAATGATATGAAGGATCTCCTGATGATAATGTAGACTCATGAATACATTCTCCTCATTCACATACTCACTTACTCGAGTCTTGATACAAGTTATTAGAAATTGTAGAAGACTCCTCAAAAAGACTCAAAGTGACTTTCTCAAAATACTTGAAAGAACTCTCAAGACTTGACTCTTAACTCTACCTTGAATTTGAATTATGGATTCAAGGGTTATGATTTGTGGTATGAAGGATATCGTGATGATTAAATGAGTTTTAGATAGTTAATCATAAGAAATGGTCAAAAACCATTGTATGGGAGCAAGTATCCGATGCGGAGATAAATTATAATATTTGGTTGCGAAATAAGTTTTGGAACATTGGATTCTGCATTCTCTCCGAGACGCGGAGAGGGAACTTTCACTCTGAAGGAACAGGTCCGCGTCGCGGACCTGGTACCTTATTTTCTGTCGGATCTTTTCTTACTCATATTCTAACCCCAATTCACCTAGAATCAAATGGTTTCTTTCCCAAACACTTAGATTCGAATAATCAACTTATGTACACGATAATCTACTCCAAACCACCCTCAATTCATTAACTTTTATCTCAAGAATTCATTAAACCCATCCTAATTCAAGAACGAAAACAATACTTTCAAGAAACAAATCAAGAACTCAAATTCTTCAACTTCAAGAACGAAACTTCGCTGAAAATAACATGATTGGCGTGTGGGTGAACGAACCCAACACTATGAGAAACTCACATACCTCTTAGGGATCAAACCCATGGCAAAAATCCGCAACAAAACTCAAGAATCTCAACGAACGCTTTGATCCTTTCCTCTTTTCTTCTCTTTTCTCTTATTTTTTCTTCTTGAACTCTCAACTAAAATCCTAAGTGTAACACCCCGTATTCAAAATAGACAAAAATGCAGATTTTTAGAAGTTGCAGGTGCAACTTACGGTCACCATCCATGGACCGTAGGTCAGACCACGGCCCGTGCTGGTGGTCCGTGGTTCACCACTGCAACCCCTCCCCAAACCAGCTCAGAAAATTGGCTAAGTCTCGACTCACGGACAGACCCACGGTCCGTAGATCAGACCACGGTCCGTAGGTCTGACCGTAGATGAGGTTAGCAGCTAGTTAGATGAAAATTGTTGATGGGTCAACTTCAGATGGTCATAAATCTTAGCACAAAATTAATTAGGTGTGCCATGACCTATTATATGATAGATAATTGAATTATCTTTCCAACGCCACCGAGTTTGCTAAATTCTGACCTCCGAGTAAAAAGTTATGCTCGTTTTAGTGAAGGCCTGTCGAGCAGGCTTGACTTACGAACGCAATCTACGGACCGTAGATTGACCTACGGCCCGTAGGTCACTCCGACAGCAGTTAATTCAGGGGTCCTTTGGTCTTTTCCTATTTTGTTTAACCCCTAAGATACATCGTTTAGACCCTAAATCATGAGGTTTTAATTAGTTTAAGCCTAGAAACATAACTAGAACTTACCTAAGTCAAATTCATTAATCAAAACTTAGAAAATTAGAAGCAAGAAGGGAGAAAAAGGTCAAGAACCCTAGTTCAAGAACGCATCAAGGTTCCATCAGTTCCAGCCCCGAAATCGAAAGATTTCTCCGTGGAATTCGTCACCAGGTATGTGGGATTTCACTAGTGGGTTCCTTTCG
>JAJOOR010027595.1:0-11509 GCA_036250505.1 Solanum acaule
CCCCCCCCCCCCCCCCCCCCCCCCCCCCCCCCCCCCCCCCCCCCCCCCCCCCCCCCCCCCCCCCCCCCCCCCCCCCCCCCCCCCCCCCCCCCCCCCCCCCATTTTTGTTCTTTTCGCATAGTTTAAGGGCATTTTTTAACCAATGTATTGACGGTAAGGGCATTTTTTAGCCAAATTATAAATTGATGACATTTTTGTTCCTTTCACATAGTTTAAGGGCATTTTTTTTTACCCCTTTCCCTTTATTATATTCAGGTGATATAGTAAATTATCATTCTATTTATAATTTCTTAAAAAGTGTGCATAATCAATAGTAAATAAGTATTGTTGGATGAGAGTATATTTTACCCCACATGCTACCCTCTAATAATAAATCTAACAATCTAGATACTCTCATTTTAATGCTTTTTTACATTAAATTCATTGTACTTTTTAAAAATAATTTATTCAAATTCAAAATTCTAATAAATTTATACATATTTAATTGCTTTTTCACTTAAGGTTATTGTACATTTGTACTTAAAAATTGAGATAATTATTGTTCATGCATGTTTGTTGGTATAAATTGTCAAGAAGATGGTTATTTTTGGTGTAACTCATGTAATTAATATTGTTATGATGTATCATTAATTAACCACCAATCTCTGTGCTTTACAATACTATTATTTCACTACTTTGCTATTCAATGTATGGAAGAATCTAGACCTATAAATAATGGTCTTTCTTCGTGCGAGGTGCAAAAGGGAGTTGAGATAGAAAAATATTTTAGTTCTCTAACTTATTTACGGTGCAAAAGAGATTTTTGATTAAAGAGAGGTGTATTTTTGGTGAAGTTCTGGACTTTTCAACTAATTCAGAGTTGTTTGACTTATGTGACGTTGTTAAGCTATTATATCCTTGAGGAAACAAAGTAAGAGTTATACTGCTAAATCAGTGTAGATTGTATCACAATATACTTAAATTTTCTTTAAAATAATGAAAGATCCGTACATCATCTTTAATGTATTTTTATTTATTTTATCTTTCAAATGGTAATTTATAAATATATTCAATAACGTTGTTTTTATGACCAGGTAAAGCTTTCCAAGGGAAAAAATTAAACGTCACATTTGAACTTTAAAATAGTAAATGAAAGGCAATTTGCAATTTAGAGATACTCGTATTATACATTTATTCACCAAAAATAAGATAAGATGAATAATTTGGGAAAATGAAAGAATTTAATGCTAAGAGAGAAGAAGCCCTAATTGAACTTTTCTACGTGTGGTTGGGAGTGTAGGTTCTAAACAGAAAATAGCCTCTCAAGTCATTGTCATTAATTTTAAATATAATTAATTGCATTGCTAGAATTAATTAAACAAATACATACTACAATTGGAAACTCTTTTGTACTATGACCATTCATTCTTTTTTCTCTAATGTTTCTTTTTTGTGATTAAAGATTTCAAAACTCAAAAATCCATGCAGTGTGGGGCTACCAGTCTCTACATTCAAACACTTGTCATGGTAATTTTATACTAATATAAATGAGTACTATTTATATTTTAATTTATACTTCCTCCGTCCCATTTTATATGTCATCCACTTCTATAAATAATTGATTCATAATACTTGTCATTTCATAAAATCAATGCATAAATTAGTATATTGCTCCTTTTTTTACCCTTGTGAGTTATTAGCATTGAAAACATACATTTGACCAACTTAGAAAAGTTAAGTAAATGATTCATGTTCATTAGTTAAATTAATTAATCAAAATAAATTAATTCATATTCATTGATTGAAACCTTGAGTTCCAAAAAAATTAAATAAAGGTAGAAGGGTAAAATTACATCATTTCTTAATGCAAGTGCAAAGTAAAAAAGTGACATATAAAATAGGACGGAGGGGTAACTATGTAGTTAGTTTATATTCTAATTAGCAAATCAAAGAACTCAAATTTTAAAAATAACCTAATGATGAAAATTTTAAATGAGACAAATAAGATTGTTATAGTATATTTTATTTTAAACTTACAAGTTCTTTTTCCAAACGATTAGGGTCATTTGATAGCTGACTAGTGTTATGCATGTATAGTAATACATGAAATTTATGTACTATTATTTTATTTAGAAAATAGTTATTCCCTTACGAGTCATAACTTATCTAATACTTCCTCCATTCTATATTAAGTTAATTTGAGAGATGTTAAACGGTTAGAAAATTTTGGCCAGAATTTGGCCAAATTTTGAATAGACAGTTATAACCTTTTTCCTTCAAAATAAAGAAATAAAATTAAGGCTTGCACTTTTCTAGTAAATTGTATAAAGCATTTATTATTTTGATAATATTAATGTTTTGAATCCCATCTAATAAAATATTTAACAGTTTTGTTTCTTCGTCAAATTCATTTTTCTTCTCGTTTTTCGTCATTCTACTTCTTTACCTTACCTTTTTTTTTAATTCTCCTGGCTCTTTTTTAAAAAAAAAATTAAAATGTGGAGTAAATTAAAAAAGAAACTAACAAGAATAAATATCTACTTTATGTCTCCAATAAAGCAACTCTATAAGATAACAGAAAAAACACTATTTTTGAGATTTAATTTCATATTTTTTTATATATAAAAAATTAATATATTAAAAAAATTATATTATAATTTAATTTTAAATACACTATTCATATTTTAAAATAAAACACTTACGCTTCATGTAGTGTGAAAATTCTATACTTACACTTTCAATGAGTTTATCTATAACTAAATATATTAAAATAAATTATTAAACGATAAACTAAAATTATAAAAATATAGTTTTTGTGAAATTATTCTAACAAAATTTTCATTTATGCATTTGATTTAAAAATAAATAATATTTTTTTTAAATGTTAAGTGATACAAATTAGTTAATAAGATATATCAACGGTTAGTAATAACTTTCTTTTAATTTAAATACGTATTATAATTTTATTTAAATGTAATATATATAATTTCTTTTTATTTATTTTCTTGCTTTAAAATAATGTATATATAATTAGTTAGATAGAATTTCATTTACGTAGAACATTCATTCTATCCAGACCCCACTTAGTGGGATTTTCACTGGGTATGTTGTTTAGAACATTCATTCTATACAATGTTTATATATATTTTTAGGAAATTAGAAATAACATTATTGGTGGATAAAACTTGTATGATTTTTATAATATAGAAGATGTGAATGTTTGATTTCAAAATATTGAGGGTCTATTTATAATTGAACATATATAGTATACAAATGTTTAGTGTAATTAATTAGGATTGATACTTATAAGTTATATAATATGAATCTTATGATTTTTATAATATATTGATCTCTAAAAAGTGTTTTGAGTTTTGACTGTTTTTATTGTAATATATTCAGATTATATTAAAAAATACTAATATATAATTTAAATTTGTTTAAACACAATAATTCATTAAATTACTCAATTAAAGCTCATATTAATAACAAGTATCAGTAATAATTCATAATTTATCAAGTCGGTATAATATAGAGGCACAAGACTGTAACATTAATGCATAAACACTTTTAGCTTCTTTTTTGTTTTGAAATACTCTTAGCTTGTTGTTAACTAGGGATATCACTTAATTATTTAAATATGTAGTTTAATTTTTTAAAACATAATAATTAGCAAATATGCAAAACTACAACATTATGTGTAACTACATTTGGTTGTTGTTAAATAGGATCGTCGCTTATGAACCATATGATTTTAAGTATTTCTATAATGTGTCGATGTATACTAATTCTAAAGTACTTTGAATTTTGATTGTCATTATTGAAATATTTTCAAATTATATTTTTATTTTTTATGCATAGCTTAATTTTTTTTAACATACTAATAATTACTACAATTACCTAATTAGAGCTCATATTAGTAACAAATATAAGTAATGATTCTCAAATCATCAAATTGACATAACACAGGGGCACAAGACTATAACATTTGGCTCTTTTGGTTTGTTATCTAGGGTTGATAAATATGAACTAGAGTGTTTTGAGTTTTGACTGTTATTATTAAACTATTTTACATTATATTTAAAAAATTATCTAAAATGTAATTTAAATTTATTTATATAATAAATACAATAAAATTACTTAATTATAAAAATTCATAATCAGTTTCAAAAAAGATATTAATTTGAGGGAAAAATATTATTAATATTATGACTATAACTATGTATACTCAATATTTTAACATATCATTTAATAACAAACTTTTTTTTTTTTATAAAACAACAAATAATACTAATAAAGAAAAATATATATGTTATGAAACTTTGATAGTTCATGCTTAACAAATTTGTGTTGTCATTATTATTGGAGAACTATGAAAATGTTTTTCTTCAATTATTTTTATAAAAGTTTATTTTGATGAAATCATAAAGAACTTTATATATCCTTTCCGTGTTATTATAATTTTTCAATGAAGCGCCATCAACATTTTTATCCAAAAAATATTCGTATACGTCTCCAGTACTAAAATAAAAAATATATTAATTTTAATGAGTCTTTATTTGTATATGATATGATTCATATACGATCGAGGATATGAAGACAATCACATAATAAGAGAAACATTATTATAGTTTCAATTTTCTTCATATTTCGCTCACATACATTCTAAGTATAATCAAATAAAATATATTTTCCTTATTTAACTTCTTTCTAGAAATCGATATGTAATAACAACTTCTTGAAATAAATAGGAGTAATTGTTTAGCCAACTCGGTCAATTTCAGATTTTTAATTTTGAGTATTATAAATATAAATTTTTAATATTTAAATTTAGATATAATTTATCTTTTCTAGATTAGAAATTATAAACTAAAATAGATCACCTACACTTTAATCCTCTTTTATACTTTTAAATTTTTCTCTTTTTATCATTAAGAAATAAGAAATGGAAAATAAATAAACAAAAAAGAATAAGTAAAAAGGAGGAATTTTTGAAACTGAAAAAGAGATATATTTTTTACTACTTTTTTTATTATGTAGTTTTTTTACAACTACGCTTACATTTTATTTTATTTTTTAGATCTTCAAAATTTCAAGAGAGAAGAGTGGGTGAAACTTATGTTTTCTTTGGTGGATTTTGTGGTTCATTTTTAATGTTTAACTATGAAATCATAAATAATTAATTTCATCCATCATTTTCAATGCATTAAAAACATAATTGAAGAATATATTCAATATTTGAGTTAAAGGGCAAAAATGTCCAAAAACAAATTAGTTTATAATGTGAACATGTCCTTTTACCATTCTGGCTAAATTATGGCCAAATTTTTCTGGTCAAAAGGATTTTTCCAGTTAATTTTTAAGGTGTTTCACACCCTTTAAGAAAAGTAGATTAAAACATAAATTGAACATAGTTTTTCATTTTTATCCTTATTAATTATTGTCAAATTTATGATTAAAATAACTAAATATTAATTAATCACTAATTCCAATACTAACTAATGAAGGGTAAAATTGGAAGAACACTCTAAAAGTAGTCTTAAAAACTAAACAATTAAATTAATTTGAAAAATAAAAAATGCTTCAAAAATTAACTTAATATAGAATGAAGGGAGTATTAGTTATGATGGTTTTTAAACGGTGAACCAAATATCAAATTAATTTTATAAATGATGATTTACCTCCCAACTCTGTAGAAGAAACGATAAGAGAAGACTTTATAGGTGAGTCAACGCTTCCCTCGGCGAGGAGATTTATAAAAACTCGGCATTGACGAGCGAAAGTATACGTGGCAGTCGTTGGTACAGAGAAGGCTAGCTGTAAAGCTCACAGCAGTTTCTCTTTAGCTTTTCCTTTTATTAAATTAAAAACTAATTTATCTTTTTGCAGTTTTCTAATGTGGGTCCTACTAGAATTGGCCAGCCAATAAATAAGGGCCAAAATTTAAAGAGCGGTGACTAAAGAGTAAATGAGACTCTCTAACCATCGATGACGTTGTGATAGAGTGGTAATTACTTTTTCATTCTTAATTAAAGGTTTTGGGTTTGAGCCTTCTTAGATACGAAATC
This sequence comes from Solanum acaule, assembly GCA_036250505.1. Lineage (NCBI taxonomy): Eukaryota > Viridiplantae > Streptophyta > Magnoliopsida > Solanales > Solanaceae > Solanum > Solanum acaule. The sequence goes on from JAJOOR010027595.1 coordinate 6,045, forward strand.
GCCTATGTTAGAGAGCACTTTATTCTCCAATGTGAAATTTTTCGGCGCAAATCTACATTTAATCGAGTTTCAATGTGAGTATCGGATACCGACGAAAAACCAAAAAAATAAAATGAGACTCTGTGCGTCTGAGCCGACGCCATCAAAGCTGAGACTGGCTCCAGCCTGGAATGTCATACGACCAATGAAAGTATTACACGTGGGGGATAGAGGAATGGGGAGTTTGATTTGATGATGACAGCATGCTTCTGCTGTAATGACGATCATTTTATGGGAAGGATTAATTAAGTTAAGAACTTAAGATAATGAATAAGTCATTTATTTAATTCAATGGATTTCAATTAGTGCTCCAACGTTTTCCTGTTTTTCTTCGTCTCTTTTAAACTTGTACCAAACCCAATTAAAGGTATTAATTATTATTATTATAAAAACTTTTGAAGCATGAGTTTTGACTTTTTGAGATATTTGAAAGCATATTATGTGCTTTATTAATACTCCCTCCATTACTAAGTTACTCCTATTTAATAAAGGTAGAATATTTTTTCCTATTAAATAGTATGCATACTTCTTAAAATTTAGTAGTATAATTAGTGACAATTTTTTTGAGCTAAATATAGTTAAAATGGGATGAAAGGGAGTACATAAATGATTGTTGGTCCACCTTCAGTTAGGTGACCAGGTCTTTTGATTGTGCTAGTAATAGAAAGTATAGTAAATGTTTAAAGAAAAGAACATTGATCGATGTTTACGTGGAAACTACCTTGCTTAAGAAAAAAAAATATTACGATCATTCACACAAAATATTACTACAACACGGCTAACTCTAGTCGTAAACTCATCTCTTCATCATTAGAGCTGGCACGATCTGATCTCCTTTGTAACATAGGAATATATCTTACACATATGAGCACAAGATACTTAGCTCAAAGAAGAACTCAAGACACTGCTACACTAGATCAGGTCCCTTGTTGTATATGAGAATGGTTCTTCTTTGAAAATGAATTTTACTTTTTGAATATTCTTGATTGCAAAAATAGGTTGCTTCTTGTGAATGTGCCCAATGTACAAGAGAGACAAATCAACCTAGTAGCATGTCATTGGACGGGTACTCTGCACCTTTGTTGTCATGCTCACCTACGAATGCAATTTTTGGAGTTTTATAGCTACGCGCCATTGACTTGTCTTGTACAACTACAACTCGAAGAATCAGGTCCCTCTCTAGCAAATCCTATTTCTCTATAATTTGTTAAATCATCAAAATAAAACAATAATAACATAAACTACTCAAATTGTTTTTTTTGTTTCCCACTTATGTAATACTACTTACTTAATTAGCCGGATTATAGACTCAATTAATACATAGATATTATTGTGGTGAATTTTATGACGAATGATGTAAATATTGTGTTGTCACTAACAATAATAATATACACAGTGAAATTTCAAAAATGGAGTTGGGAATAATAAAGTGTATTTATCTTATTTTTAAAAAAAATCGAATGACCTTTGACTCAAGTAAGATAATGATACACAACTACACACCAAACATATTGGGTTATATTATCAAAGTTCACTATTGCTTACCTTCTTTTAAAGGATTACACACACATTCTGATATTTCAAAGCTTTGAGTTGACTTCATAACAATAAGAAAATTTATTAAAGCAAAAAAGAAATATTTAAAGGAAATTAAACCAAAAAAAACTCATAGTCAAGTATCCTATGCCAGTTTTATTTGTAGAGTACCAAATCTTTCTCCAATCAACACACCCACTCCCACTATGGGTACTGAGTTAGCAATTAAATAAGAGAAAGAAAATAAAAAAGTCTCTCCAATCCTATCAAAGGCAAACCATTTTTAAGTTAAAAAGGTTTTGCCAATATTAGAAAAGGAGTTTTTGTTCCTAAACCCCTTGACTTTGATTCAATCTCCAATCTCAAATGGTAGCAAATCACACATTTCTTTGAGTATGGTCCATCAATATATTATTCCCTCCATTTAAAAAAAATGACCTAGTATGACTTACGGAGTTTAAGAAAAGAAAGGAGACTTTTTAATTTTGTGTTTCTAAATTAAAGTTATGTCAAATGTACCAAAATATCTTTTAATCTTGTGGCCTTAAACATGTTACATGAAAAATTGAAGTTAAAGTATTGCCAAAAATGGAAATGGATCATTATTTTTCAAACAGATTAAAAATGAAACTAAGTGATCATTCTTTTTAAACGAAAAAGTACTCTTTTTAAATAATATATCAAACGTTTTATATTAATTTTATATATGAATAACTTGCGGGCAAGGGCAAAAGGAGGGACAAGAAAGAAGACAATGATTTAACATAGACATTTTGGTCTCTTTTGATGAAGTTTGAGTACTCATATATATGTACTCCAAATTTAGTGCACAAATTCCCAAAATGATCCGCCCTTACTTTTGCAAGCACTAAACTCCTTTCTGATGCCATTTTGATGAATTTGTCTTCTTCTTTTCTTCTACTTTAAGGATTTATTAGTGAGATCAAATCGTGATATAAAATTATGTGAGATGAAATTACAATTTTATTTAACTATGTAATTTGGATTTAAAAGTTGTGTGGTTTGGTTATGAACATAAAAAACTCACAAGATGTTAAAACTATTAAAATTATTTTAATTCTTTATATAATTTTATCAAATAGGCAAAAGTTTATAACAAAATTATAGCATACCATCACAAAGGTATTCTAAAAAAATATACATAACATTTTTTGATTGATTTAGTTCAATAAAAAATAAAATAAATCTGAGTTGTAGTGTACTATATTAATTGAGTTGTTTGCTGGTCAATATGATTAATAACCATATCATCATGTTCACATCCCGTGAATATTTTATCACTCTTTTGATATTTTCAAAAATAAAATGAAGATATAAAATGATAGAATTCTATATTACAAATGTGGTCATTTTTTGTATTTTAAAAATGTGGAATAATGATATGAAATTCTCCAATCAAAACTTTTGAAGAATTTGAGATTTCATCTCACGATTTGAAATTATGAGATGAAATCGAATGTCCAAACACTAATTTCCTCTCATAATTTCAAATCACGAGATGAAATCACATGTCCAAACGTATAAGAATAGTAATAAACATTTAATACTCAACTTCATATATGTGTAAGAATAATATAATAGTAAAAGGTTTAATTCTAAAATTGAATTGAAAGATAGATTTCGTAATGTGGAAGTCACTTTTTAAAGGAAAAAATAGCTTACACAATGTATTAGCTGGTCAGACATGTGAATTTTTTAATAAATTTAATCAATTTTATCATTAATAAGTCATCTATAAAATCAAATTAAATTTTGAGTTTCAAGCATAACGCTTTAAAAATTCATAGTAGAGCTTTTTGATCAATTAAAATAATATGGTGTAAAATGAAATGAATGTTAATCATAACTAAGAAATGTTAGACCATAACTCATAAAAAAAAAACAATTTAAAAAAATCTCTTAATTATTTATTACTAGTTAAAATAAAATTAAATAAATTAAAGTGGACTTTTTCTTTGTATATCAATTTCTTCTTCTAAATATGTGGACCAGAAAGTGTGCATTTCGGTTCACATATTTTAGCTTGTAAATTACGATTAATTTCTTGATTGAATTGATATTGCAAATTTCCAACCCCCAACAATAAATCTTTCATTTATTTTCGTACTGAACATCTGTCACTGCCTAACTTTGCTACATAATTAAAGGGAGGACAAAAAAAAAAATTCTCCCACCAATTTAATATGTACTCTGTAATTTATGTGATATAATTTGATTTTATATTAGTTTTTTTTTAAAATGAAAAATGGGCAGCCATAATATTTTGTGATTATATTTTTTTTATTATTAAGGATACATGAAATTTTTAAATTAATTATTATTTCAAAATATAAAAGGTAGATTACATTGATAACTTCTTAAACTTGTCAACAAATTTCATTTAGACACTTAAATAGTCAAACTATAAATTGTTCCGATTATCCTCTTGTACATATGATAGATTGTTTATATTAAATGTTTTCGGTTCAATTTTTGAATTATTTTTGTGCATGTGTGTTCTCAAGTGCCCATTACGTTGAGTCGTTAACCATTCAAAATTCTCCACATTTTTTTTAATTATATGCAGTAATCTTAATGAATAAGCCGTAAAACCTCATGTATGTTCCAATTGATATTGATGTGAAAGAATAAAAGAAGATGCATATTTTATGTGATTAACTTATTTATGTTATGAGCACTTATAAATATGAAAACAACACTTTTTCAAAATATGAACAGGAGATATCTAATACTAGGAAATAATAATTAAAAAAAAGTTCATAGGAAAAAAAATCATTGGAGCGTGTTGACTTTGAAATGGTCAGACACCACCTTAAAAATGAAATGGTCAACCCTTCAAACAGTTTCTACAAATAAAGTCTAAGTCAACAAAACCCAAGCACAAAGTCTGGTTCAAGCACATTTAATATTAGTTGGTTCTAAATATTGATTCTTAAGCTATTAGCATCTCTTTATAATTTACACATAATGATTATTTATTTACAAGTAATGAGTATTTTAGTTAGTAGACTTCCACCTAACATTTGCTGCTCTTTTGGGCACAAATTTAGGTCCAAATCTCTTGTTCCAAGTCAAGAATGAACCCAATTTAAAAAAAACTGTGCAACAAATGGGTTTTCTTGAAGAAAAAAATGCCTGTTGATTTGAAAATACAAAGTAAATGTGTTGATTTCTGAATGTTTAGGTTGAACAACGAATTGTGTACACTAATCCTGAATATAAGAATACTTACTCAAAACTGAACATACATTATCAGTTGTCACCACCAACAGCCCATTAAAGCAAACAAAAGAAGGCGTTTGTATGTAGCGCATTTTAGGACCTTCAAATTGTTGTAGTCCATACTCCAGGACAATGTATCACCTGGTATTGAGTGCTAACATGAATATTCAAATAGATACATTTAAAGCATCCACATTTGGTATAAGCATCGATACAAAAGCATCCCAGATAATTAGTACGACACAATACCACAAAAGTAACTACAATAAAATATAAAGAATCCAAATTTCTAATGCATAATGGTAGCAGCATTCAGGAAACAAATAATGAAGCTATTAAGTGAATTAGGCAGCTATAACTGCATGTCTTCTACGCTGCACGCAATCCTGGAGGAGTTCCTTATATCCAATTCTGTAATGCTCCAATGAGAAACACAGTTGCCGTATAGCCTCCCTTTTCTCCTCAGCTCTATCAGAGATTACCAACGTTTGTCTCTCCACTTCATTCTGCAACTCCTCCACTTTTAGTCTTAATTCTTCTATTGATTTCTGAGCACTTTCAGATCCTGCAATCAGCTGCTTCAGATGATCCTCCATTTCTTGGATTTGGATGTCCCGAGACATCACTTCTGCACCAAGTGTTTGTAC